>JAQQZS010000002.1:28944443-28957885 GCA_030068045.1 Platyallabes tihoni
ATCTCCAAAACATCTCACATGGGTTGTCCCTCTGATGAACTCATTCTTGATCCTATCCATCCTTGTCACTCCCAAAGTCATGTATATTGTATGTGTATATATATTTTTTAAACTGTGAATCCTGTCGCCCCACAGGAAGAGCCTGGACCTGGTGGAGTGTCTGCTGCGACTGTCCGAGGTGGGCCACTACGAGCAGGTGAAGGCACTGTTCAGCTTCCCCATCAAGCACTGTCCGGACATGCTCGTGCTAGCGCTGCTGCAGATCAGCACGTCCTGGCACAACCTGCGCAACGAGCTCATCTCCACGCTCATGCCCATCTTCCTGGGCAACCACCCCAACTCTGCCATCATCCTACATTATGCCTGGCACGGGCAGGTACGTACAAGCGCTGTTAAGTTCAGTCCACGTTTTGCTTCCAAGTTACCTTGCGTTAAAGCTGTTCTCAGATTTTTTAAGTAATGACGATTTGAAAAGACATCATTTGCGAGTTTAAAATAAAACACCTTGAAACTGAAGCCGACTTGTAAACCAGTCTCTTTCCATTGTTACAATGTATGATTAAGGTGAAGGTGTGTGTGATCGTGATCTCACATGGATGTGTTTAAATAAAAAAAAAAAAGCTTAATGTAGCTTGTGTGCACCAAAATATTAATCTAGTTGCTATTTTAAGCCTGAAACCAAGATTGATTAATGCAGATGTGCTTGAAGTTCCAGTTGTACTTAGTGATGTCTTTGCTCTGTGGTTTAGGGCCAGTCGCCATCCATTCGGCAGCTCATCATGCGCTCGATGGCGGAGTGGTACATGAGGGGGGAGCAGTATGACCAGGCTAAGCTCTCGCGCATTCTGGACGTGGCTCAGGACTTGAAGGTGCAGCCACATTTCTCCCATACATTCCTATGAACTAATAAATTGGCTTCAACTTGCCATCTTTTCTCATAACTTTTTTTTATTTTCTTAATTTCAGTCTCTATCAATGCTGCTAAATAGTACTCCGTTTGCCTTCGTTATTGATCTTGCTGCACTTGCCTCTCGCCGCGAATACCTCAAATTAGACAAATGGCTGACTGATAAAATCCGAGAGCACGGGGTAAGTATTGTGCATGCACACACACACACACACACACACACACACACACACACACACACACACACAAGTCAGTTCTATGAGCAGGATTGATTCGATGCGAATGTAAGAATACTTTTTTTTTTTTTTTTTCTTTCTTTCTTTCTAGGAGCCGTTCATTCAGGCATGTGTGACTTTCCTGAAGAGACGCTGTCCCACCATCATGGGAGGACTAGGTCCGGAAAAAGACCAGCCAAAAAGTGCACAACTGCCTCCGGAAACTTTGGCCACCATGCTGGCCTGTCTGCAGTCCTGTGCAGGGTGAGAAAAATATGGCAGATTGAAGAGGATTCAATATTTCACACTGAATGCAATACACTGTTTTTGAATCTTTTGCTGATAAATGTGACCCAAAACAGCACTTTAATATATTTAAAAATAAATAAACAATAAAGTCCGTTGGCTTAGTTGGGCATCTTTCCATGTTAAAGGTCATGTAGTGTGCAGAATACAACGCTCACAGATGTGGAATGAAATGTGTTTTGACTCTTCAATTTTTCCAGGAGTGTGTCGCAAGAGCTGTCCGAGACAATCCTGACCATGGTGGCTAACTGTAGCAATGTGATGAACAAAGCTCGCCAGCCTCCACCAGGAGTCATGCCAAAGGGCCGGGCGCCGAGCACCAGCAGTCTGGACGCTATTTCCCCGGTAAGGTCTTGCTGTCAGAGTTTCAGCCTTGCATTATATCATTGGTACGTTAACGACATAGTTGACCGCTCTACTATTTAATTATTTTTTTCTTATTCAGGTGGACCCTCTCACTGCGATGGGCTCTCTCAATCTGGGTGGCTCAGCCACTTCCCACACGCAGAACATGCAAGGCTTCCCCACACCTCTGAGCTCGGCCTTCAGCAACCCTCAGTCCCCTGCCAAGGCCTTCCCCCCTCTGACCAACCCCAACCCCAGCACGGCCTTCGGGGGTATCAGCAGCCTCTCCTCGCAGCTCCCAGGTACAACTCGCAGGAATAGGAAACTGGTTTCACAACCTTTTTAGTCAGAAATGCAAACTAGGTCAGGTTAAGCAGAAGAGCTTCTCAGGTCCTGTAGTGTTAGTGATGCGAGCCATCCAGGCTTGACTGCTGGTGTAGTTTATTTATGGGGGTTTGATCTTCCAAGAAGGTGAGTTGTGCAGGTATTTGTTTGTTGGTAGAGATTCAAGAATTTTGTCACGTACATGGTTGTACAAATACAATTGTGAAATACAATTGTGCTAAACTCCAGACTATGCAGATTAAGAAATAATAAATAAAAGAAACTATAATAAGTATTAAAAGATATGTACAAGATAAAAATAATAGAATAGAATAAGTATGTACAAGTCTGATATGAATTGTATACAGAGTAAATTGTTTCTAAAGAGAATAAGTGTGTAGTGAGAAATTTTGGCTCATGTATAGGTTGGGAGAAAAAAAAATAGTGGTAAATAAACTTGTTGTCCAGTGCCTTATCAGGGTGGAATTGGAAAGCGCTATTTTGATGGGATTAAAGTTAAATGAGGTCCAGGGGTAATTTGTGCTGTTGATGTTGCTGTTTAAGGTCTGTACAGGTTGGCCACATCAGTGCATTTCCTCTGATCTGAGGAAAAGCATATACAGATCAATTTACATAATTTTTAAAATTTTTTTTTATAAAGGGTTAAACTGTGGTAATCTTTGTCTAACTTCACATGCCCATTTTACTTATGGGCATGTGAAGTTAATTTTACTGTTTGTTGTATTTTGTTGCACATCAGTGCACCCCCCAGATAATACAGTTGCCAAAAGGCCAAACTATAAATGAATCTTTTAGAAGACGTGCTTTATACTTGGGCTAGGCATTTTTTTTTCTTTCTAGGAGACAAACGCAGCATAAACATGCAAGTATAATACCATGGGCTTAATCAATGATAGAAAAGTTGCCAAACGAGATACTGAATTTCCTGTGTGCATAGAGAAGCTTACATGCTGTAAAGAATTTAGTCTTCTCCAAACCTGAAGTGCACAAACTGGAAATTTGTGAAGGGTTTTTGCGTTACTGCGGATTTAGCAGCAGATAAAGTTTTCAGTAAAACCAGTTCAATGGTTACAGCCTGTAACGCAGAACATAAAACGCCATCATAATGTTCATGTTAAGGTGAGCGGGGCAGTATAACACAAATGTATAACAAAAACATTCTTTCTACAATGCATGATATTGTTTATTGTTGAAAGCAGGTCATTAAAAGAAAATTATTCTTTTCATGTAGTTTTTTGCAGTAAGCCTCGTACACAACCTGTGTGCTGACGCATTTCTATCATGAACCAGCATTAACTTAGCAATTGTAGCTACAGTGGATGTATTACTTCTCAACTCTTTCTAATATGCGATCAGTCTCATCAAGGTCTAAATTTTACTGACATGACGAGTTGGTCCTGGCGGTTAGTCACTACTTAAATAAACAAATTAAAATACCCAGGGGGGGCGGGAAACTCCGGATTTATATATAATTTATTTTTTTTTAATAAACCTCACTTTAAATGTATTTATGAAGCTCTCAGCTAAGCAGAAAACCTAATCATCTTGCAGGTCATTGTGGTAATTGTGATTTTAACTGATCAGTCATGAAAATGTCTTAAGGTTGCGGCTCCTTTGCTCTCGTCTCTTAACATATGATTATCCGTTTGGACAGGTCCGTTGAGTTCAGGCAGCTTAAGCGGGATTGGTTCAGGCTTGGGGATGCCACCAGTGAGCAGTGACCCGTTTGGCCCACGGAAGATGAGCACACCAGGGCTGAACCCACCCACCTTCCAGCATTGTAGGTTATATACTGCTGTATTTTTCTTAGCAACCAGCTTGGTGTGAAGTTCAAAACTGGATTAAAATTTTTCACACAAGTTAACAAAAACAAGCTGTTTTGAAGAATTAGTGGCTTATTTGCATGTTTAAGTTTATGAAGGTTATTGAGCTCATAAAGTGATGTTTAAATATCTTGTCCGCTTTTTTTTTTGCGCTTCTAGCTGACCTCTCTCAGGTGTGGCCCGAGGCAAACCAGCACTTTAGTAAGGAGATTGACGACGAGGCCAACAGCTACTTCCAGCGAATCTATAACCACCCCCCGCACCCCACCATGGCTGTGGATGATGTTAGGGTTTTTTTTTTTTTTTTTTTTTTTTTTAAGCATTCTGTAACAGCATTAGAGCCTAAACTACACATGCTACTTAATCATCCTTACTTTTTTCCCCTCAAGTGTGACAAATATAACGAAATGCTTCTACCTGCCTCTCTCACTCTCAGGTGCTGGAGATGCTGCAGAGGTTCAAGGACTCGAACATTAAGCGGGAGCGGGAGGTGTTTAACTGCATGCTTCGCAACCTGTTTGAAGAGTACCGTTTCTTCCCTCAGTACCCAGACAAAGAGCTGCACATCACCGCCTGCCTGTTTGGGGGCATCATCGAAAAGGGCCTGGTTACCTACATGGCCCTCGGCCTCGCCCTGAGATACGTCCTGGAAGCTTTGCGCAAACCCTACGGCTCTAAAATGTATTACTTTGGCATCGCTGCTCTGGATCGGTTTAAGAACAGGTACGTATTAAGATTTTACGTAGGTAATTTACCACAGCTCTGATCTCAAGTTGTCAACTCTGATTTTATTTATTTTTTTTCTATGACAAGTTTTAAAATGTTAATTCATATGCTTCCAATGCAAATAGATTTTTTTTTTTTTTAGATGTGTAATTGTGGTAAAATTATTTGTGTTCTAAGAGGGAAGAAACACGTTTTTGTCAAATTAACTACTGTGTTAACGATAGCTTTTTATGATCGGTTGTTGCACCAATCCAGCTTTAATTTTTACTCTTTAAATACATGCCTCCTAGGTGTTTAATTTTGTACTTCCCTGACCAGCCTACCTTCTCATCAATGTGTACAGTAAGTCCCCGGATTGCGAGCGTTCGAGATACGAACGGACCGCGGTTCTACGAACATTCATAGCTGCGAACAAATCGCGCAAGTAGCTCATGTGTATTGTACAAAAAAATACACTGTGCACCAGATACCAATATTTTCATTGTGTAAGTGAAATAAATAAAAAAAAAAAATGTGTAAAGTTCGGTTTATTGTGTGGGGCTGCATGAGTAATGAGTCAGCCTCACCAGTTTCAGTGAATCAGTCCAGGAGCACGCTGATGGAAATTGTCCGTCCTGTAAAGTTGTCCTGATAATCCTAATTTTGGAAAATCCTCAATATCTTGCCCTCAGCGTCTTCCTGGGGCTGCCTTAAAACGAGGTCAGCTGACCCCTCTGCTTCACCAGGTTTCTCCTTGCCCTTTTGAAGGCGTAGTCTCGCGAAAGTATAATGTGGAACCAAAACAGCAAACCGGGTTGCTTTTTCTTACGCTTTACGTTGTATATTTGTGTCAGAGTTGTACAAGACTCACTTTGTCGGACTTGCGAACAAACAACCCATTCAGCATTCAAACCAACATGGCTGACTGACTTGGAAACCAAGCCAAAAGATGACTCGTATTGAAAACGTGCCACAAAGATGTTCTGTGCATGCGTCATAACATGCAGAATATATGCATGTACATAACTGGTTTTTGATCGACAGTGCAGAAGTTGAGGGCTGCATGTGATGTAGAGTAAGGGGATTCGAAGGACGACGAGTAAAGGTTAGCGAGACGTTACAGAGAAATATAAACGGAGTTTCAGAAGTCGAACAAACTTGGGTTCGTGTTATGTACGGTCTCAAAAATGGGCCACTACACACAACACGCATGAGGAAGTCAGACCTGCCTTCTTGTACTGTCATTACATTACAAACTCATTGTTACTTCAATACTTGATTGCGGAGTTTTCTTTTGTAGATTGAAGGACTACCCACAGTATTGTCAACACTTGGCTTCGATCGGACATTTTCTGCAGTTTCCTCACCATCTACAAGAGGTAATTGGGTTTCCTCTCTCTTTGGCTTAACATTTACGTTTATTTCCTCTGGCACTATTTAGAGTTGAGTGTCACATTTGGTATGATTTCTGTGATATTTATTATTATTATTATTATTATTATTATTATTTTTATATACATGTATATTTGAATTCCACCATTTACTAGCAACATAAATGTACTTGTTAATTCGTCTTTGTGTGTGTTGTGTGTACAGTATGTCGAGTATGGACAGCAGTCACGTGACCCTCCAGTGAAGATGCAGGGCTCCATTACCACACCAGGCAGCCTGGCTTTGGCTCAGGCCCAGGCCCAGTCCCAGTCCCAGCCTCCTAAAGCCCCTCAGCCTGGCCAAACCAGCACCCTGGTGACCACTACAACCACAACCACCACCGTCGCCAAAACCACCACCATCACCAGGCCCACTGCAGTAGGTTTTAAGAAGGATATGCCAGTGAGTAGAATTCATTGGGAAATGCGCGTTCAAGAATACCGCCACGTCTATACGCATGAAGGACATTTCTGTAAACATAGCTTTTACGTGTATATTTATTGTAAAGTGCGAGTTCGTTGACTGTATAAGCCGTTGAGTCATGCCAAAATAATGTATATTGAGCCATAGAAAGGTTTTTTTTCTTTTTCCTTCAACCAGTTTGTCCTGATCATGGTTGCAGTTCATTAAATAAATCGATCAAGTCTTATTTATAGACTGATAATGTTTATGGTTACAATCCCAAATTTTCCCTCGTGGATTCAGGAACAAATTGGCTCCTGTTTTTATTCTAATGGTGTGATAAGGGTGCAAACTCGTTATCAAATAATGTAATGTTCGACCATGATAAATGAAGTGTTGTCGTGGCATTAACTCTTTAGTTATGACTATCCCAAGTATTTATTTATTTATTTATTTTAACATTGGGAAAGGTTTAAAATATTTCTTTTGAGTTTTTCATAAAACAGTTTTCACTAGCCTGAAGGAGGGGAAAAAAAAAAGCTATGTTTTCAGAGATTTCTGGATTTGCGTGGACGAGGCCAGAATGAAAGGATTTTTCTTCATTCATAAATTTCTTTTGTGGTTCTGTGAGTCGGGTGGGGGAACAATGAAGGATCCAAAGTCTCACCTAAAACAGTGGTGACGGAAGGCATGTTCGAAAGTCATAAACGTTTGCTTTTGTTCCACAGCCTTCGATAAACACCACAAACATCGACACACTGCTGGTGGCTACAGACCAAACGGAACGCATCGTGGAGCCACCGGAGAACATTCAGGAGAAGATAGCTTTCATTTTTAACAACCTGTCCCAGTCCAACATGACTCAAAAGGTACAACCGTGACTGATTTCGGGGTCGTGTTGCTTTCTCTGTGCGAGACAAATGGGTGGTTTTTCAATTTGTTTATTTTGATGTTTTGTAGGTTGAAGAGCTGAAGGAAACTGTGAAGGAAGAGTTCATGCCCTGGGTGTCTCAGTACCTCGTGATGAAGCGTGTCAGCATCGAGCCAAACTTTCACAGCTTGTACTCCAACTTCCTCGACACACTGAAGAATCCGGAGTTTGTCAAGATGGTTCTCAACGAAACCTACAGAAACATTAAGGTACCGTGCAAAGCTCAGACACGCTAATGCAGTGCTCAAACATGTTTAGACTTGAAGTTGTCCGTGCAGTAATCGCCTTATTTATGTGACCCTTTTTGTTTAGGTACTCCTGACCTCCGACAAGGCAGCTGCTAATTTCTCTGATCGATCCCTGCTGAAGAACTTGGGCCACTGGCTCGGCATGATCACCCTGGCTAAAAACAAACCCATTCTTTACACTGTGAGTGCTTGACATCAGTGTGTCGGTCTATGGGGTATATTTTTATCATTTGCATAACCTTTCTTGACAAACTTTAACCTTGATACTATGTGGTGTTGTAGGATTTGGAGTTGAAATCTCTTTTACTGGAGGCTTATGTGAAAGGCCAGCAAGAGCTGCTATATGTGGTCCCTTTTGTGGCTAAGGTCCTGGAGTCCAGTCTCCGTAGTGTGGTATTTATCTTTTGATATTTTTGTATGTTCATTAGCTTTGTGTCGTGGATGATGATGAGGCTGTTAAAGGAATTCAAAACTCAAAGGCATGGTGTTTGTTGCATGAATAAAATAAATTAAGCCATCCTAGTTTGAGTTTGTTTGAGGGGGAAAAAAAAAAGAAATGGCATACACTAAGTCTCGACTACCAAAAATGAGTTACGAATTTCCGCAGATTCAAACTCATTCTACGTTCGTAGACGCGTACAAATCACGGAAATAGCTCACATGTATCGCACAAAAAAATAGACACTGCAGTGCACCAGATACCAATATTTACAGTTGTATACAGTTAATATTTCAGTGTAAAAATCAACATAAGTAGAAAAAGATGGGTAAAAACAACTTGCATTAGGCATGTTTTAAAAAGGCTTGCATGCAGTTAGTTTTTGGCCACGTGATGGCAGTGTGGGGAAAGAGCACAGATGCTTAGATTTGGCCAAGTGGATTGGTTTGCTTTACATGGTATATTCATGTCAAGGTCGTATAAGACTCACTGTGTCGGACTTGAGAACAAATCCGACTTTCAAACGTGCTCGCGGGAATGAAACTTGCTGTTAAAAAAAAAAAAAAAAAAAAAAAATTAAGTACATGTCTTCTAGACATTCCACAACCTTAATTGTTTTATTAATGATATGCAGTTAAATAGCCAAAAAAAAAAAACGGCTAGTCATGTTGGTGAAATTGGAAAACAGTCTTTTCTCCTTTTAGACTTTTCCATGATGAATAACTTCAACTGTTACCACTAAAACACACTAAAACTAGAGACTCTCCTTCCATAATATATTAAATAGATATTTCAATACAGTAGCAGGAGCTATTTTTTTTTTTTTTTGCCCCTTCCCTCCAGACAGCTTGCTTAATCTAAAAAAAAAAAAAAAAAAAAAACTGTGTTAAGGTTTTCAGACCCCAGAACCCTTGGACCATGGCCATCATGAATGTTTTGGCCGAGCTACACCAGGAGCATGATCTGAAGGTCTGTGAACCGTGAGGCAGATGTACATTAAGAGCATTATCTTTTCATTTGCAGATTCAAAACTCTAAGGTTAATGCTAATAATTTCCTGATCTTACACCACAGCTGAATCTGAAGTTTGAGATTGAGGTGCTATGTAAGAACCTGTCTCTGGACATTAATGACCTGAAACCTGGAAACCTGCTGAAAGACAAAGAGAAGCTGAAAAATCTTGAGGAGCAGCTGTCTGCACCAAAGAAGGAAACGAAGCCACCTGAAGAAATGCTGCCCATAGTCACTTCAGGTATAAAGGACACCACACCTTATGAGTGTTTAAACTCAAGTTTAAAAAAATGTACAGCGCCATCTGTTGAATTTTGGAATCAATTAAAATTTGTTACTGTGAATTGTGCGGAATAAGGGTGTTAGACTCATTTTTAGGCATTTGGTAGACAACCTTATCCAGAGCGACTAGCATTTTAATCTCTCTATACATTTGAGCAGTTGAGGGTTAATGCCCAACAAGGACAACTTTGAGATGAACTAATTTTTTTTGGTTTTTTATTTTTTTTAAATAAGGGTGTTTTCCATTTGAAATTAGCATATCTTATTTTGCCGGTTGCGATGAAACAAACCCCATATGTTGCCTCAAGCTATATTTTACGCAATGCATGCACAGACGGACAATGATTCCAATCAATGAATCTTGATGTTTTCCATTACTCTATTATTATTATTATTATTATTATTATTTCCCTCCCCCTTTATAGCTGCTCCTTCAGTTCCTGCTGCCACAGCGACCACATCCACCACAGGGCCGCCTACACCACAGTTCAGCTACCATGACATCAATGTGTATGCACTAGCAGGCCTGGCCCCGCACATTACCATCAACAGCAATGTAAGTACATTATACTTATTGGTCAGTTATTGATTAAAGGCCGCAATTTATCAGGGAGTTTTGAGATGACCCAGAGGAACATTTTACAGTTTGTTAGTTTCAACATTGCCCGTTCTCATCTATAACCTGTTGCTGTTTTTCTTCTGTATCCTCGAGCAGATCCCGCTGCTGCAGGCACACCCGCAGTTGAAGCAGTGCGTGAGGCAGGCGATCGAACGTGCCGTGCAGGAGCTCGTTCACCCCGTGGTGGATCGCTCGATCAAGATCGCCATGACCACGTGCGAGCAGATCGTCAGGAAGGACTTCGCTCTCGACTCTGAAGAATCGCACATGCGCGTGGCTGCTCATCACATGATGCGCAATCTGACTGCCGGAATGGCCATGATCACCTGCAGAGAGCCACTCATTAATAACATCACTGCCAACCTGAAAAACACATTCACTGCTGCCCTCAGGGTACACTTCTTTTTAAATATATATATATATTTTCTCTTTTTTTTTTTTTTTACTTTTACATAATTAGAATGCATGATGCGGTTACACAACATACTGTTTCTTTTCTCGAGGCTGTGTGTAACTCTGACACTGTTTTTCAGGCTCCGACGCCCCAGCAGAGGGAAATGATGGATGAGGCGGCTAACCGCATCGCTCAGGATAACTGCGAGCTGGCCTGCTGCTTCATTCAGAAGACTGCTGTGGAGAAAGCTGGACCCGAAATGGACAAAAGATTGGCCACTGTAAACTTTTCACCCTCCATTAGTTTCAAATGTGTATTTTTATGTTTGTCGTGGCTCCATCTGAACTGTGCTCCTGTTCCTGTTTGTGTGTTCTCTGTAGGAATTTGAACTGAGGAAACACGCTCGTCAGGAGGGCCGACGCTACTGCGACCCCATGGTGCTCACCTACCAAGCCGAGCGCATGCCAGAGCAGATCCGCCTTAAGGTGGTGTAACAAGTGTACAGAGTCAAAACTTGTATGTCAGTATTTGCTTGGTGAGCAGTAAAGATCGTATTTATCTAAACCAGCCTTTGTTTCTGCAGGTGGGCGGCGTGGATCCCAAGCAGCTGGCCGTTTATGAGGAGTTTGCCCGTAACGTGCCAGGCTTCCTGCCCAGCAATGATCTTTCTCAGCCAACTGGATTCCTGGCTCAGCCTATGAAGGTGTGAATGTCAGCTTGTTTTTTTGTTTGGACGTAAATATGACCAATTATGTTGCTGTACAGCTTTTAAATCCTCATGTTCCTTCTGCGCTTTAGCAGCAGCAGGCGTGGCCTACGGATGACATGGCTCACATCTACGATAAATGCATCTCTGACCTGGAACAGCACCTTCATGCCATCCCTCCAGCTTTGGCCATGAACCCGCAAGCCCAGGCACTGCGCAGCCTGCTAGAGGCTGTAGTGATGGCACGGAATTCCCGCGATGGCATCACTGCACTGGGCCTGCTACAGAAGGTGAGCAGAGTCCAAAGTTGAGGCTTTTATTTTCCTTGTCTTTTCATTGCTTGTGTTCTCATTTTTTTTTTTTTCTTTTTTTCTTTTTTTTTTTCTCATCTCTCCAGGCTGTTGAAGGTCTGTTGGATGCCACGAGCGGTGCAGATGCTGAACTGCTGCTGAGTTACAGAGAGTGCCACCTGCTGGTGCTGAAAGCGCTGCAGGACAGCCGTGCATACGGGTCCCAGTGGTGCAACAAGCAAATCACCAGGTTTGTTGTAAACATTAGCATATCATAATTCTGACTGTACAAGTGTAGTCATAAAAGTAAGTGACTTAAAAAAAAAGTTTTTTTTTTTTTTTTTTTTTTTCTTGTTTTGCCATGTACATTCATGGTCTCAATGAGTGATCAGAGTTGTTCATGCAATGAGTTTTACTTGATGTTCTCAATATAAATTAGCAACTAAACAAATCTCTTTCCTATTTGTTTACCTGCTAGACTATGTTTAGAAATGTAGATCAGACGTGATTAAGCTTCAACTGGCCCTAAAAAGTGATGAGATGAAATTGCATGAAGTCGTATCGATTCTGAACGTGCGTCTCATTGAACACGCTGTATAAAATGTTACAGGTGCCTGATTGAGTGCCGTGATGAGTACAAGTACAACGTGGAGGCAGTAGAGCTCCTGATCAGAAATCACCTGGTCAACATGCAGCAGTATGACCTGCACCTCGCACAGGTAAGGTTCATTTATGCATCTCCCCTTCTGTGAAATGAAACTTGTGCATCTAAATGAGGTGTCTTGTATGTTTTTAATGATCTCTTCTCTTTCCAGTCAATGGAGAATGGCCTGCACTACATGGCAGTGGCGTTTGCGATGCAGCTGGTGAAACTGCTTCTGGTGGATGAGCGCAGCGTGAGCCACATCACTGAGGCTGACCTGTTCCACACCATTGAGACTCTGATGAGGACCTGCGCACACTCCAGAGCCAGCGCACCTGAAGGGTTAGAACTCGCACTTCTTCTAGATCTAATTATAATTAAGGAGTTTTTTTTTCATGATGTTTCTTTTAATTAATTTCACATGATCCTAACAATTTGGGTGACTAAACAGATTTAGTTTATAGATTTTTCTAATAAGGTGAGGAAGTTGAAAATCATGTGACTGAGGCCATGTCCACATGTAGCCCGGTGTTTTTAAAAATAATTCTGTCCATACGACCTATGTTTTAAAAATATCTTTGTCCAAATGAAAACGCAAAACGCCCTGTTGAGGGACGCTCCTAACAGCACTTATCAACAGGGGGCCAATCAGAAGCCTAGACAAAGTCATTACCTGTTGCGCTCTGTAGAAGTCCGACGGGTCTCGTCCGAAACCGCCGTCGCTGTCTGCAGGGTCTGTGTGTCGTCAGAGTTTTGTACAGTATGTAGCAGCAGTGAGCTTAGTAGTACATTCAGGCACCTCTCTTCATTAACATAGTGTGAGTAACTGCGTGTGTACTGTTAACACAGTAATAGGAATAAACAAAGCTGTCTTCAAATCAAGGAGACGAGCACAGATAATTACATCATCGCCACAAGGTGACGTTACAACAAGCCAAACTCGTTTTCAGTGGTGGTGTGTGTACATGGGGAAACAGGAGTTTTGGAAAATCTTTACTTTTGATGAAGTTTTCCAAAAGCTCAGTTTTTCAGCGACCAAAACTGTTTGCGTGTGGACGAAAGGCGAAAACCGCAGAGAAAAATCTGTTTTTAAAAATACCCGCTTGCATACGCTTGTAATTTTGCCACATCTCACCAGCGGTATTTGTCTCAGGAAAAGGTTGTTGGGAGTAGGGCTGGGCGATATGGCTGAAAACTGTAGCACGATATCAGTGTTTCATATCGGTCGATATCGATAATTATTGATATTTTTTATGACCCATTAAATATAATATTCTTCTCCTGGTCCTTATTTTAAAACATTTTTATTTTAAACTTAACCTTTCTATGATCATAGTCCCATCAGTTATTAAGACAGAAATGTCAACAACCATGGAAAAATCAAATAATTAAAATGTAAAC
>JAQQZS010000002.1:28957985-28970867 GCA_030068045.1 Platyallabes tihoni
TTTTCTTCCGACAAAGAATAAAAAATATCGAACGTTCTATCGAACACATTTTATATTGATATCGATCACGTGTCTATCGCGAAACATATCGTTATCCTTTTATTGCCCAGGTCTAGTTGGGTGTCAGAAGTGGACGCTTGCAGATAGGATCCTGCGTTTGAACTCGTGAAGCTTTAACTTCTTTTCCCCCTTTTCTAGACTGCCCCAGCTGATGGATGTTGTTCGCTCCAATTATGAGGCCATGATCGACCGGCACCACGGAGGACCCAACTTCATGATGCACTCTGGGATCTCTCAAGCGTCCGAGTACGATGATCCTCCAGGCCTGCGTGAGAAAGCAGAGTATCTGCTGAGAGAGTGGGTTAATTTGTACCACTCAGCTGCTGCTGGCAGGGACAGCACCAAAGCCTTCTCAGCATTTGTGGGCCAGGTTTGAGTCATTTATTAAAACAACCAGAGTTTTTATTTATTTATTGTGATGTTTTGTCAAGAAGTTATTTACATATTTTGAGTTTTTGAAACTCATTCTCTTCACGTTTCCGTCCCCAGATGCATCAGCAGGGCATTCTAAAGACAGACGACCTCATCACTCGTTTCTTCCGGCTGTGCACGGAGATGTGCGTTGAAATAAGTTACCGCGCTCAGGCCGAGCAGCAGCACAACCCGGCCGCCAACGCCGCCATCATCCGCGCCAAATGCTACCACAACCTGGACGCCTTCGTCCGCCTCATCGCCCTCCTCGTCAAACACTCCGGAGAGGCCACAAACACGGTCACCAAGATCAACCTGTTAAACAAGGTGCGAGATGAAGGATCAAAGAACATGACTCTTCATCGGCAACTGTCTATTCTAATGAGATTATCAATCAATTAGAATACAATATTCTATTTCAAAATTAGTAATATTGATTTTGGGGTTTTTAAGCCATAATCAAAAATTTAAAGAAATAAACACATGAAATATATCAGTCTATATAATGAGTTTAATTAAATAAGAAATTAACTTTTCGATGATATTCTAATTAATTGAGATGCACCTGTAGAATGATCAAGAGCAAATAAATTGGATTGCTTTTCTAATTTTGACTGACTTTCTGTGTGTGCGCATGTACAGGTATTGGGCATTGTCGTGGGCGTGCTGATTCAGGACCATGACGTGAGGCAGGCAGACTTCCAGCAGCTGCCATACCACCGCATTTTCATCATGCTGCTGCTGGAGCTTAATGCCCCTGAACATGTGCTGGAGACCATCAACTTCCAAACCCTCACTGCCTTCTGGTAATACGAGTTTCTTAATGCAATGTATATAAAATCGCCACGTTGTGGTGGCATAGCTTGGGTATATCTAGAAAATATTTGCTCGATGATCAAAAGGGGGTCTCTGTCCTGCAGATTCTCCAAGAAAATGTTGACTATTTCATGAAACTGCGTTTATTTGGGATCAAATTGTAAACGCTGTTTTCTTCATCGATATTCATTTATAAAAAAAAAAACAAAACAAAACAAACTGACCTACAGTATGCTAGAGCATCAAGATCTGTACACAAACTATAAAATGGACAGACTACTAGTTACTATTCCACCTGTCTGTGCTATATTTGTAAACTTTATTTTTTTTTTATTATTTTTTTTTTTTTTAAATTGTTTTTTTAAAAAAAATTTTTATTCAAGCAACACATTTCACATCTTGAGGCCAACTAAAGCCCCTGGCTTTGTCTACGCCTGGCTGGAGCTCATCTCACATCGAATCTTTATAGCCAGGATGCTGGCACACACCCCACAGCAGAAGGTAGGCATTTGCTGAATGTACAAAACAATGCAGTCTGTCATATATTATGATCCAAGTCTTTAATTATTTATTGCATCATGTCTGGCTGCAGGGATGGCCCATGTACGCCCAACTGCTGATCGACTTGTTCAAGTTCCTGGCCCCCTTCCTGAGGAATGTCGAGCTTAACAAACCTATGCAAATCCTCTATAAGGTAAAAAAAAAACAAAAAATAAAAAAAAGCTCTTAAGGACTGTTGCAAGAATTATTACAATAGTATTAGCAGGTTGCTAGGTCGTAGCCGTATTTTGAGACGATCTGGATGTTTGTAAATCTTTTCAGGGCACCTTGCGGGTACTTCTGGTCCTGCTGCACGACTTCCCAGAGTTCCTGTGCGATTATCACTACGGCTTCTGCGACGTGATTCCACCCAACTGCATCCAGCTGAGAAACCTGATCCTGAGTGCCTTCCCCCGAAACATGAGGCTTCCGGACCCCTTCACTCCCAACCTCAAGGTATCACGTCCAGGTCATTCAATGCAAAAAAAAAAAAAAATCGATCACAGTGATGCTTTTTTCCTTTGATCGCTACTTGGTTTTGAGGCCACCTGCCAAGCTTTATGCAATTTAGGTAGATAAACTGCAGAATGTCTGAGCATGCCGTGTACTTTTCTTTACATTTTTCCCATTTGAAACAATTGCCAAGCTGTTTTTATTTTTTTTAATTTCTTTTTGCTGAGTAAAATGGAAAATTTCTAATCTGAAGTGAAAAAAAATTAATCTGACAGGCTTACGAGGTTCCGTCTTGTACAAGCAATCTGAAGAAGGATACAAATGTGTTGATGTTAATGCGGATGCAGCACTTATTAATTTATGTATTAATTTTTTAATGTTGTGTGTCATCTTTACCCAGGTGGACATGCTGAGTGAGATTAACATCGCCCCACGCATTCTCACCAACTTCACCGGTGTGATGCCCCCACAGTTTAAGAAGGATCTGGACTCGTACCTGAAGACTCGCTCGCCGGTCACTTTCCTTTCCGAGCTACGCAGCAACTTGCAGGTAGACGATCGCGGTCCAAATCACGTCTTGACTTTTGTTTGCATCACATGAAAATTAATTTATTCACTTGATTGAATTTTGCATTTGTTTAAAGCTGGCTTTAATCATGAAGTGACATGGAAACAAGTTAATACTAGGGTTGTTCCGATTCCGATACTAGTATCAGAAATGCTGCCGATACCACAAAAAAAAATCTGGTATCGGCGAGTATTTGAGTCCACGTACCGATCCGATAAACATAGCCTAAACATTTTCCTAAACATAGCCTAGTTATGCCCGCTAGCTTGCCTTACTTAGTGTCACGGCGTGCGCCCAAATTGATATCGCTCCTCGCTCACTCCTCGCTCACTCGTTAGGCGGCCTCCCCCCCCTTTAGGTATGTGAAGGAGCAGGGCTGTGGAATCGGGCACGGCTGGTGAGCTATCGCCGCTAATGATCCCGGGCTTCTCCCTGCGCTATAAAAACACAGCGGGGAGTATAGCTCGGGTTCTGACTGTTGGGAAGCTGGACTTTGCGACGCGGTGGATTTTGAGAGACAGTGGCACAAGAGCGGGGCGATGTGATGCGCCCCAGAGACTTTAAAAAGGGGGAATCCCGCCCCTTTGATCTCCGCGAGAGGACAGCGCGTGAACGAGCTGCGCGAGCCCGCCTTCGCATCCCTGCCGCCGAAGTGGAAAAGGCCGCAGAGAGCCTTTAACCCTTTCCTTCCCCATAAAATAAATTACCCTTTTTCCTGTAAGACCTCGCTTCGTGTCCGTGTTTCATGGTGTCGTCTGTGCACTTAGGGTCGAACCCGTTACACAAGGCTAGTAGTATCTACAGCTGTATATACAGATACACATCCAGGTATCGGATCAGTACTTGGTATCGGCCGATACCCTGAGCCCAAGGATCGGTATCGGGAGGGGAAAAATGGTATCTGAACATCTCTAGTTAATACCTGGAAGTGTGGTGTTCGTGGAGGGAAACTTCGAGGACGACGACAACATATGCTGTAGACTGTACATAACTTGAGAGAGGACGTTGTTTATATACATCGCACACGCTGGTCATTAGAATAATGTATAATCCCACTCCAGTGTTGCCCATCCCTTTTTAAATCTGGCTTCTTCCTCATAACATCTAAGGGAGTGTTTTCTTTTCCACAGCCACCTCAGGCTTGGTCACTAAGGATGATTTTGTCTAACATGTCGGCCTTTTTGCACGATTATTGTACATTTTCTGTGAAGTTGCTTTACGATAATGTTCATTGTTAACTGCGCTATACAAATAAAATTGGATTGAACCACAGTTAGCGAGGGTTTGAGAGAAATTGACCTTTGTTGGAACGAGACTTCAAATGTGCCGTTATACAATCAGTGTAGCAGTGGTCAAAATGTGTTTTGTAACATTGGAGAGGGAGCGTGAGGGATTCACCTCAGCTCTTTATATAACATACGCCGACGCTTGTGTTTTTAACGAAGAGCTAAGAGTTGATATGATTGAGTTTTTTGCCACAGGTGTCCAACGAGCCGGGAAACCGTTACAACATCCAGCTGATCAACGCTCTGGTGCTGTACGTAGGCACGCAGGCCATCGCCCACATCCACAACAAGGGCAGCACACCCTCCATGAGCACCATCACCCACTCGGCACACATGGACATCTTCCAAAACCTCGCAGTGGACCTGGACACCGAGGGTGAAACTTTTAAAAATCTAGCTGAGATCCAAATTTGTGTCCATTTTAGTTAGTTGAAGCCAAACTCTGTGTTCATAAACATTATAATGCTTGTTTTTGTCCGTCTCATTTTTATTCATTCATTTCCTTTCTCCCTGTCCTTCGTTCAGGCCGCTACCTGTTCCTGAACGCGATAGCCAATCAGCTGCGTTACCCGAACAGCCACACGCACTACTTCAGCTGCACCATGCTCTACCTATTCGCCGAAGCCAACGCAGAGGCCATTCAGGAGCAGATCACTCGGTAGGACTTTTTTTTTTTTTTAAGAATTTTTTAAATAAAGTTTCATGGGTTTCTGCCAGAATCAGAAGTCATACTATTCCAGTTTATGACCTCTGACTCAAATGTCTCGATGCTCATGCATGTTTTGTGTCGTAGGGTACTACTGGAGAGGCTGATCGTGAACAGGCCGCACCCCTGGGGACTGCTCATCACCTTCATCGAGCTGATCAAGAATCCTGCCTTTAAATTCTGGAGCCACGACTTTGTGCACTGCGCACCGGAGATCGAGAAGTGAGTCGATGTGTTTTTCTATGATGTCTCCGTGTGAGATTTATTATTATTTTTTAACACAACTGTGGCTTCTCTCTCTGCAGGCTGTTCCAGTCTGTGGCTCAGTGCTGCATGGGACAGAAACAGGCCCAGCAGGTGATGGAGGGCACCGGTGCCACTTAGGCTGCAGGGAACCACCCTTCCTGCACCCCAGCGAGAGATACGGCCCTCTCCAGTCTTCCCTTCGGCCCTCCACCGACTCCCTGCTCCTTAATCCGTTCATCTCATTTCATCTCAGCCAGCACTGGACTACTATCACCTTTTAAAAAAAAGTTAAAATAAAATAAATAAACAGGGACTGCTGCTGCTCGCCCACACGCTCTAACTATTTAGGGATTATTATTAGCAAACAGAGGGAGGGGGAGGGGACTGTTAAACAGTCTGTAAACGAACTTCATTGTAAATATTTAGATAAGGGGACGAGCAGATTTTGTGTAGCCTTTCCCTCTTGCAATCCAAAGCTGAGCTCTGACAACAAGCATGAACACATGCTTTAATTTTTTTTTTTCCTCCCCCACTTCTGGTGCACTCAGATATTTTTGTCCTCTCCAAGCTTCCATGCTTTCATTTTTTTTTTTTTTCCCTCTCTTGTTTAAGACTGATTTTGTTTGGAAGCCTAATTCTAGCAGTGTACACAGAAGGCTGTCTTTTTTTTATTTTTTTCCAGATATATATATATATATTTTTTGTGCTTTTGTTTTAAAGGGAGATCTATCAGCGTGGAGAGCCGATGGGGCTCGGCACACGTTGCTGTCCTAGAGTGCAGCCGCACTTTTTGGAGTCACTGGTTTTTGCACCGATTTAAGACCGTGGGTAGGAGGTTCTCCCTGGCACTTGTAAAATTGTGGAAATATTCAGAAATGTGATGGTGATTTGAATCTTTACAGTTTGTACAAAGATCCAAATTGCAGAACACAAAGGAGGACCAATACAGCCCATTTTGTAAGGATTTTGAATGTTTTGTAAATGTATTGGTCCGCGTGTTGTATTTTGTAGTTATTTCTAGTTGCCTTTAGTTCTTGCTACTTATTTCCTGTATGTATGCATTCTGTAGTTGGCTGCATTAAACACTTGATCTGCAGACTGTGTATCTTGATCTGGTTTTTCAAGCTAATGAGGCTGAAGTGAACGTTTACTTTTTTTTTTTTTTTTTTTTTAAATGTGATTTAAGCTACAGATCTGTAATTCCTTTGAGAATTGATTTGATTGCATTTTAGGAGTAGATCCAAACCTGCTCATGATTAATGGTCTAAAGGTTTTTTTCTCTTTCAATCGTGAATTTTAAGTGTAGATTTGAATGAAACTTTTGATAAATTTCAAAACTAATTTACTGTGTATCCAGCTGAGGGTAGATGAAGGATGCAGGAGGATCGTGTTCACTTGAGTTGTGAAGACGTGCAAATCTCAAACATGTGTATCTTTATAATTTCTTTGTTGTTAAACAAGATAACTGACACCATCATAGTTTGGGCTCATATATATATATATATATTTTTTTTCTTTAAAATGTTTAGACAGTAAATACAGATCTTCCTTAACAGAATATGTAATTGATTTAAGCTATACAAGTTGTTTAAGCCCTGAGAAGATCCTTACAGAATTATTACACAATCTGTTACTACATTACTAAGTTGTACTGGTGTGTGTGAGCTGCTGAAGCTTCATGAGGATGCTCTTCTGGCCGAGTCGGACGTCCAGCGCTCTCCTCTCTCTGTGGCTGAGTTTAGCCAGAGCTTTTGGTTCCTCCATCACCCTGAGATCCGACTCCACGTCCTCGGCATACACGTTCAGCGTGAATCCGGCAGCCGTGTGCAGCAGCCGCTTCCACTCGGGAGCCAACGTGGGAATCCCGTCAAAACTCAGAGCCTGGGCCGCTCTGAAATCCTCATCTTCATCCTCGTCGTCTTCCCAGCCTTCGTTCTCCTGGAAGACCTGAAATTCCTCTTTGCTCATGCAGATCACCTGGAGCGAGATGTGCAGACGTTAATGACGAGGAATACATAGATCTGACTGAAACTCACCGGTGTGGTGCAGCTGTAAACACGACTCGTGGTCTCTACATCACTTATACACACTCGATGCATGAGTTACATTAGGCATTTTACCTTCAGTGTCATGTAGAGCTCTGTGTCTGTCAGCGAACCGTTCTTCCCGAAGATGAAGACGCCCTTTTCCCCGACTACGTCGGTGTCACGCAGCATTTTCCATTTGTCCACCAGGAGGTGCTGCTCAGCCTCGTTTTGTGTCGCTTTGAAAAGGAAAAAAATGGTCTCATCAATAGGAGTCAAAACAAATTCAGAATATCTTATCGGGAAATAATCTACGAAGAATGTTCAAGTCAAAACAGGACTTTTGATTGTACAAAATAAAACAGTTCAGAGAGTAAAAACTCCCTTCGTTTCTCTATATAATCTCCTGCTATACTTAATGCACTTATCCCAGTGTTTCACTGGAGCTTCGACACCATCAAGGTAGAAAGATTTCTCAGTCCACCAGTGTCATGATCAGACTGCCTGCTTCATTAATGTCTGAAACGTCGGTCTCCCAGGAATTCCTTTAATGGCCCAAACTTGGGAATATCTCGGAGCGAGGTCAGGACTGTATGGGGGATGGGGCAATAACTCCCAGGTGGTGTTGGTGTACAGTTCACACACACAGATGTGTCTCTTCTGGAGGTTAGTGACGAGTTATCCATCGATTTTTTTTTTTTTTTCCTTTTTTTTAAGGATCAGGCGTTCCACTCGCTGAATGTTCATGTGAACGTCATTTACAGACTTCTTCAAAATGTTTGCACCAAACCAAAAGATTGCAACATCGCTCCATTCCGAAGTGTACTTCACAGGGTGCTCCCTACTCAGTTTGTAGGGCATGTCGGTGAAAGGAACTTCCCTCTACCAAATTCCACCATTTGGGGAAACCCCCTGCGAAGGCACCAGTGCTGAGGTCACTACCTCCGTGCGTTACCATGGTAACAAGCCTCTCCGATACCTGTTGCTGAATATTGAATATTTATTGAAACAAAATCTGGTACCATTATAAAATAAACTATTGAAACGTGTATAACTTGTAGGTAAATTGTTGATTAATTATAATTATTGATTAAAGATGTACAGGGATTTACTTTTTTTATTGATTACTAGCCTACATAATATAAAAGGACAAAAAAAATCCATGTAGTATGATGTCGTTCTCGACAATAATGATGATAAATATATAAACTCCATTTTTTCTTTTTCACGCTCCAGCGAGACGCAATTTTGGGAATTTATTCCATTCCCTTTTCCGGTGAAGTGAACACCTGTTGTTCACTCGTTCCCCTAAACCGTTCTCATTTTCGTTCTCTGAGATTCAGAATCACACTTAACATAGCTGAACACCCTCTTAGCACTTCGCAGCGTACTTAAGGCCGTTTGGAATGCACCCTGTGTGTGCATTTTTCTTCTTCATATATTATATGAGAAGTTCATTGTGAAATACCGAAATAAGTTTTACTGAATCTTGATTTCTGAATCTCCAAGATAACGACTCGGCCATGTGACTCCTGCAAGCGCGAGGCTTCGTTTGTTGTTGGTCATGTGACTCTCAGGGAACCGACATGCCTTGAAGTGAGGCTTATTTGGACACGCCCCCTAGTGCTCGCTACACGCTTCGGAGCTACTATAATACATACACACCCTCTCACAAAAGTAAGTACACCCCCCTAATTTCAGTATATCTTCTCAAAGGACGATACTGTAGAAATGAGACTTGGATATACTATAGAGTCGTCAATGTGCAGCTTGTATAACAGTATAGATTCACTGTCCTCTGAAAATAACAACGTACACACGTTACTGTCAAAATAATAGCTGGCAACAAAAGTTAGTACACCCTAAGTGATAACAGCTGTACATCTTTAACCATGCAAAGTCACATGACCTATTCGTCATGTCCACGGCCGAGTATGTCTCCAGACCTGAACCCTATTGAGCAGCTGTGGGACACAGTCCTCAAGTGGACGGTGGTGAAGCACCGTGTGTCTGACATCCAGCAGCTCCGTGATGTCGTTATGGAGGAGTGGAAGAGGATCCCACACAAAATATTGACACTTTGGAGTCAGTAATGTTCACTTAGGGTGTACTTATTTTTCGCTGCCAGTTATTTAGGCGATAGAGTTATTGTTAGAGGACAGTAAATCTGTACTGTTCTACACGTTGCACATTGACGTCTCTAAAGTAGATCCGTTGTTCATTTCTACAGTATTGTCCCTCGAGAGCATATAATAAAGTGCTTGTTGAAATGTGAGGTGGTGTACTTACTTTTGTGATATATGGAAATGAGTTATGGAAAAAAGTAATCTGATGGTGTTGGGGTGGAGAGGCACCTTGCTGAGCTGCTTTATACACGGCGGTCATCTGGACGTCGGCCGTGTCGTTGGTGTTGGTGGGAAAAGGCTCGGTGAAGCCGTACATGTGCAGGAGCTGCCAGTCGGCCATCTGACCATAAGTGTTGAAGATCTCCTCAGCCTTCTTAATGGGCCGAACCGCCACCATCTTCAAACACTCCTACAGGGGCGAAGAAAATTGAAAATTAATCAAATGTTATTTTCAATCTGACTAGGACGGAGACTGCGTGTCTCTGAACTGATCTCTGAACACATGACGTGGACATCAGGCTTACTGGTGTGTACTCTAAATTGGCGTTGTGATTAGACACATGGTTGAGCATGTCTGCCATTGGCACCATCATCGGAGGGTTGAGATCTTCATCCTCGTCTTCATTCGGCTCCTGGAAGCTGAAGTGGAAAGACGAGGTTTTGAAGACGCAACCGTTCAACACTGGGGGGCTTAATAATACTCTATTGTTATGATAATCAAAGGCTCACCTGTAGGCCATGACGAAAGCCACGAGACTCTGATAGAGCTCCAGGGTGTGGCGCTCGGGGTCCCATAGCTCCGGGTGCGAGAGCATGAAGGGCAAAACCGTGTCCTTATACTCCAGCTGGATGTTGGACAGGTCCGTGTCTACTGCCTCAGGAATGCCTGTTCCCTTCAGCAGCTTCTCCCTCTCCTCCTTCGACCTTACAGACGGTATGAACATGTTTTAATGGGATTGTTTCTATAGTAAGCTTTAAAGACACCAAAAGGAAAATAAAAATTTAAAAAATCATAAATTGTGTGATTTTTCTGTTTTAATTTCTCAACATTTATCTCAGATTGACCTCATATTTATCTACACAGATTATTTCACACTGTTTCAGATTTATCTCAGATTAAAGCAGATTATTCTTAGACCTTGATCTCAGATGTTTCTCAGGTGTGTCACCATCATTTTATTTTTAGCCCTAAAGATTTATCTCAGATTCTTTCACTTTTTGCATATTTATCTGTTTTTTTTTTTCTTTCAGTGAATTATCTCAGATTTATCTACAGGTTTTCTAAGAGCTTTTTTTCTCTGATATTTTTCATACTTTAATCTCAGATTTCTAGGATTGCACTCATTTAAAAAAAGAAGTCTCAAGAGAGGGATGCAGTCACATGACGCTTTGTAAATTGATAAACTTACTGATACACTTCAAGACAATTAGTCGCTTTTTTATCTCACACAGTGTGGCACAACATTTAGATAATTTGCACATAAACAATTTAAAGCTCTTTACCAGAACATGGGGTGATCCAGCTTCCTGAAATCGGGCCAGAGGCTCAGATAGGGCTTCCAGTGCGACCCAGCCGAGGTGTACTCGTACATCAACGCCAGGAGGAGTGGAACCCAGCCGGACGGGCTCTCCAAACGGTTCTTTTCTGAAAAGAACACAAATTAAGAACTTGGGTAAGACATCGCCGTTAAGACGAATCTGCAGAAAGTCAGTAAAGTGCTTTACCTTCTTCAAGGACTTTTTTAGTTTTGGAAGTGTCAGGATGTAAAAGGGCACATCTGGGGATGGAGAAGAGGACATGGCCTTCCTCTATGTCTTCTTTAGCAAGCATGCCATAGGCTGCTACTGTGCCTTCTTTACTGAGGTACACCTGCAGAGATATAGTATTTGTAGTTAGTATCAAGGTGACTTCACATCACACATGCATTTTTGTTACCATATTCTAATGTCTATAAGCATACGAGGGGGTATTAAAAAAAAAATTCAAGACTCATTTTGTAACAGAGCAGCACAAGGCGTGTGTGTCATACGGAACAGTCCAGGCAATCCTCACCAGTTTGAATTTAAACATTCAAATCATCTTTCTAAGTTTTAATTTTGAGCTGTGTTGCTGCCAAGTTCATCCCCAGGCTGCTGAGCCAGAAGCAGAAGAAACATCGTGTCGAAGGACTTGGCCAGCGTGTTGTGCATGACCCGTCCTTCATGTCGAGGATCATTACCCGTGACGGAACTTCAGTGTACGTGCGTGCTCATCATCTTTTTTGACATTGTGCACAGAGAATTCATGCCCAGGACCCAGACTATCAATAGAGAATTCTACTGCCAGATTTTAAGGCATCCAAGAAGGAAAAACAGGGCTAATCTTGAAACTTTTTGATACCCCTTTGTACTAAGAGCTTATGACCGGCATCATATTCCTTCTGTACTTGGTTAATAAATCACAATTTTGATACGAGTATGCTCTAATTATTTCTGCATTCATCAGGGTGTGCAAGCTTTAAAATTTAATCTGAGCAAATTTTGAATTCTGGATGGTCATGGCATGTGTGTGTGTGTGTTTCATTCTGAGCAAATTTTGATTCTCATTGGAACAAAAAGTGAAACTAATGCTTCATGCAGGAATCCAATAATCCGATATTACAAATATTTTCGTATGCAGCCTAGAATGAATTAATTTGTCAGTAGATTACATACAGTTAACACTTAGTTATTGCCTAAAACATGTCCAGCTTGCCTTGTTGCTGAGGTTCAGACTGACTTCATCACACCACAGTAAGAAGCTGTTGAGAGACACATCCACACTGCAGTCTGAGCTTCCATCCTCCCTCTAAAGCACACACACACACAGAGGGACACTTAGATCAGAGCTTCCTGTCATTAAACACATGATAAGCAACATTACAGGCCACTTCAACACAAACCTGGTGTGTGTTTTACCTTTGGTCTTTTTGCATCTGTCGCCATGTTGTTAGAGGAAAATTAGGAACAAATAAATCTAACACACTGCTAACATGAAAACATACTTTAATTGCACTGAAAAGATCTAAATTGATGCTTAATTCGAATCAATAATCCACTTTGTATTCTCCATGTGAGTTTGAGCAGTCGCGTGTTAATGACGTCACGCCATTTTCTTCTACATCTGGGTGTTCATATGGATTACTGTTATTTTAGCGCCCTCTTCAGGCCATGTATATATATGGCCATGTGCCTCCCAAAGGCAAGTATAAAGCATAATAAATCCTATTAAGCACCAATCCTGTGATCTTTTAACATATATATCCTTTCTTATTGCGCTTCTGCAAATATTATTAACAGTGATATACGGTTTCCTCTAATAATTTTAGGGCTCATTTTTTTCCCAAGGGACATGGATGGAAAAAAAAATCTGACGGGGGAAAAAAAATGAGATATGTGTGGGGAACAAATCTGAGGACAAAAAAAAAAAAAAGTGGAAGAATGTACATTTTGCGAGATCTCGCAAAACCTGAATCCAGCATTACCAATTTAGTTCACCAGGTGGCAGTAATGCCAAACTTGAATCATGACCGGGATGGGGTGTGTTACAATGAAGAAGAAGAAGAATATTCAATTATTGTCACATGTACTTTTTACAGCACAGCGAAATGTCTTCTTCGCATATCCC
>JAQQZS010000002.1:29008002-29019795 GCA_030068045.1 Platyallabes tihoni
AATCATATTCGCTACTGAGTAAAAAATAAATGAATGAAAATGCTAAAATAATAAAAATATTATGCTTTGTTGCGCTCACGCTTGTGTATCGTGTCCTGGTCGCGCGCCGCTCCAGACACCACTCCAGGTTTTCTGACTGTCCCCACATCGTTTTGATATTTGGTTGTGTATTCCGGTTTTGACTTTTTGCCTCCCATTGACTTTGATTATTGCTTTGTCCCTTTGATTTGATTGGTCTTTGTATATATTTATAGATAATTTCATTGTATGTTTGTGCACTCACTAGTTGTAGAGCAGGAAGGCTGGCCAAAGCAGGAGTGGAGTGCCACCCTTATCCCACTGCTCACCAGAGATCACAGCGAGCTTACTTCACTCTCACAAGCGACGAAGCAGCTAACTATGAATGGCTCAGGGCTGAAGTCCTAGCCCGCTGTGGACTCTCCTGCTATCAGGCCACCACTGAGTTTCACTGCTGGACCTATGACCCACAGGTACCACCCCAGGCTCAGCTAGACCATCTACAGTGGATTGTTTGCAGTTCAGCTCATGAGGTTGTAGTGAAAGTAACACCATAGACTTTGTCTAGCGCTCCGTTCCTGAAGAAATATGGAAGGCTGTGGGCATGAAAACTCCCTCCTCCTTACAAGACATTGCAGATGCCCTAGAGTTTGCACTCTTGGTCCCTGAGCTAGAGCAAGGAGAGGATAAGCCTTACAGCCACCCCTCAATCTCACCCACACAATCTGGTGGCCACAACAGTGAAGAGGGCTTCTGTGCTGCCAGCGTTCCTGCTGCCGGATCCTCAGTCCCCACTGCCCTCAACACATGTGATTGGCCCAATCTTCGGGTCAGCCAAAAGAAAGAAATAAAGCCCACACTGTCTTGCCCAGCATTCATAGCTAAAGTCCAGGACAATGGCACAGGCATTGAAGTGGAAAGTGAGCAAAGCCCTGCCTCTAACCGATATTTCTCCCTGTCTCACAGGTAACACATGAGGGCAACTTCACTCTACAGCAGAAAGAAGATATGCACCTAAAACATTGCTGGGGATGAGAAGTGAGAGAGAGAGAGATTGAGGGGGCGGCTAAAGATGATAGATGCTCCCTCAATATTGCCCAACGTCATATTTTCTTGTCACTGAGGGGCTTCTGTACTATCACTCGCTGAGAAGAAGGGAACCATGCAACCTTCTAGTGGTCCCGCAAGTAAAGGTTGATGTTGTAATGCACCTGGTCCACTCTCACCCTCTTGGCAGCCACCTTGGAGTGAAGAACACAATGGAAAAGATCAAGGATAGCTTCAATTAGCTGGGCCTTGAGGCCGTAGTAAAGAACATCTGTCAACGGTGTCCTGAGTGCCAGAGAACTGTACCCAAGAAACCAGCCCCTGCCCCACTAATTCCTCTGCCTATCATCATCACACGATTTAAATGTATCGAGATAAACCTGGTCGGGCAAACTTCCAAAATCGGCAAGGGGAACATCATGGTAGTAATGGATTATGCCACACACTACCCTGAACAACTTCCAAAGCCATCACCAAGGAGTTGGTGCTGCTGTTCAGTCACATGGGCCTACCAAAGGAACTCCTTACTAACCAAGGTACCCCCTTTATGTCCAAACTAATGGTAGTTATTTGTCGGCTGTTGCAGTTGAAGCAGATCACCACCTCCATTTATCAACCCCAAACTGATGGCCTGGTGGAGAGGTTCAACCATGTGCTGTGACGGTGGGTCTAGAGCCAGCACCTCTTACTATCTGCCAAGCTCGCACTCAGACACCAGACGTGTTAGTGGAAAGTGCTTGATGGAAGATTCATGGTCCTTCTTTTCTGCCCTCTCTTTCACAGACTAAAGGAAGCCTTCCACCTGGGACAACTGGCCAAGAAGGGAGACTGCCCAAGACCAGCTGCTATTCCTGGAGGCTTCCGGACTACTATCTACATTGCCTGATAGCAATGAGTGACTTTCCTCAATTAATTTTTCCTGTATTTCATAAAATAAAATAGCACTTATTTCCTCAACCCTGTGTTCCCTTTGTCTGTGTTCTGGCCTTTCCTGCTAAGTACTTTACAAAAGCTTAATTTGAAATTTGTAAAGGAAAGAGCCTGATGATGTAAATTAAAATCTTTTGCATCGTTTCTAATGATCATCAATAAACTTTGCAGTGCCAAAGTTGAGTACAGTGCCGTGAAAAAAGTATTTGCCCCTGATTTTTATATATATATATAATTTTCTTTTTTCTTGCAAATTTTATGTATTGTTTAATACTTTGCTGGCGATGGTGGCACAACCAGTTATTAGATTTAGGAGAAATTACTTAATTACTTTTTTGCCTCAATAAATGAAATCATCATTTAAAAACTGCATTTTATGTTTACTTGGCTTATCTTAGTGTAATATTAAAATGTGTTTTAAGTGTGACAAATATGCAAATATGCAAAATATATACACCAAGATATCCAGTACTTTTTCATGGCACTGTATGTAGTAAAATGCCTAGTAAAAGTGTTCACCATTTAAAGAACAAACAAAAAATGAACAAACAACTTTGTTTTACCTTTGTTTTTAAGACCATAGTTCTCTAGAATACACAGAAAATAAGGAGATTGACCTGACTAGTGAAACAGTGAACCCAAAGCAAGTAAAATTTTCACTTTTGGGATGGTGTAGTTCATTAGTTCAGTATCTCTTGTGGTAGAGTGGAGAGCACTCGGGACGGTATTGGCAATGCACTGACACTCATGAATCATAGCCAATGTGTATGGCATGTTGTGTCTATCCTCGAAAGATACTTTCCTTTCATAAACTGATCAATCTCCTGCCGGCATCACTCTAGACATAAAGCATGCATGGCTCTATTAATGGGTAATATTTATCTGTCAATTTGGGAAATATATATTACATTTCTAACATTAACTTAATAGACAGATGTAGAACACAATGCAGTAGAAATTTCAGACCCTGAATGTCTGAATGAACCATTAGGTAGAGAATCGCTGTAAGAAGTGTGTTGAATGTGGCATCAGTTCCAGCTATATGTAGACTTAAAATATACTCCACAAGTTGTTCTTCACTGAAAGTCGGTTCATTGCCTCTCTATTAAACACAATGCATATAATAACATGTTTTAGATTACATTATTAGATTATAATAAGGTTTAGTTAAGCAAGAAAATGATTAATTAAGACAGCAGTGAATTTATTATGCAAATACCTCATCAAGCTCATCCAGATAGCAGTCGACAAAATCTCTTAGTTTTCCTGGGGCGCTTGTTGTCTTGTGCTTGTTGATTATCTCTACTGTCATTTTTTTCATTGTGCTGAAATTATCAAAGGCTTTTTTAAAGGGAAGGGGCAAGGACCTCATAAAACAAAGTGCATCATAAATCTAAAGAAAAAAAAACAAGATTTGTTTGTTGTATTACATCGATTGTTTTCCTTTTCATTAAAACTCGCTCTTTCAAAGATATCTTCTACATTTCATACATTGGAGGAAACCAGTTCCAGAAATATTTCTGTCTGTATGTTTGTTGTCTGTAGGTATGTCTGTCTAGCCAGATTACATTACAGCATCTAGCGGTCTTTTTTTTTTAACTCATTCAGCACTTCACAACTCATTTTTGACAATTTACTGCACATGCATCAAACTGTCGATGCATTTTAAATTGACTGCTGACAGAATTTAATGAAACTTTTTCAGTACTTAGATATCTGCCTGAAGGTAAACCTGCACCAAGAAATCAAGATGTTGAGTAAAAGCGATGTTATGAACAGTTATGTGCTGGATTTAATAATCTACTTTGAGATAAGTTACTAATGCGCTACTTGCTCAATGTAAACAAACACCTGGACCAATAGATATTAATTAGAAAAGCTAAACTGAATATTTTTACTGGGATTAGTTAATAATTTCACTTTTGCTGAAATAACAGTGCTGAAGTGGTATAAGTGAATTTTAACATGCTGGAGTCATTTTAAGACAAAACTTAATCTTTATCCAATCCACTATTTTGATTTTAACAAAATATATCTGAATTGAATTTACCATTGCCCAAGTTCCACTAGTAATTTAAAAATTTTCAGTGAACAGCTCAATGTACATTTTTAGGATTTCATCACCATAGTCATAGTGAGTGCCAAACAAAACCAGTTAGATGATATTTGATGCTGCATCGTGAAACAAAGTCTGAGGATACAAAGAACTTCCTAAAAAAAAAAAATAATAATGTTGGTGTTTTTATATAATTTGTATAAGCAAGCAGACGTCTTTTATTTCAGCAGCTAGATGAACAAAAACGTGTGTGTACCAGCATATTTCTCCAATTTTGCAAGGAGGTGTTTAATTTCTCCCAAAATCCTTTTCTCCATCGACTGTTTCCCCAAACCAAAGTTTCTTAGTGTCATAAGAGCAAAGCGCCGATGCTCCTTCCATTGAAGACGATAACCAGCCATCATGACTCCGGTTTCATTTTACTCGTATCAGTAAGACACTTTTGCTTACTGGCTGTACACAACTTCCAAATTTAAAAAAATAAAAAAAATTTATGATGCAGTAGCCTAATGGCTGGCCTTCAGGCAGAATTTTTTATTTATTACTTATTTTTTATAAAATCCCCTCTAAGATACTTTTATGTACAAGAAAACATTATGGCAAGCCTTAAAGTGTAGTCTCCCTGGAGAGATACAGTATGTAAGACAACAGAATACCCTAGTCTTGATCAAACCGAAAATCATATATATTTTCTAAAATTGTAGGTCAGTCACATTCTGTCGATGCACTACAGACTCAAACATTTTTCAATGAGATCTTTACAGGTATTAACATCTTCAAGGGTAAGGAAAGTACATGCTTCACATTGTTTCTGAAGCTGGCACATGTTGTCTGAGGAGTTGAAGAACATTATAATGTGTAAGAAAAAAACAAGTATTTCCAGGGGACTTCTACTATCAATCAAAATACAAAGGTGACTTTGTTTTCCTAATTCGCAAGCCAGTCCTATTACTAGGACAGCACAGTTACTATTAAATCAAATCAATTTCAAATTTTATTTTGTCACATTCACAGTCCTACAAAATACGGTATGCAGTGAAATGCTTAGACGACTGCTCGTGACCTTAAAATAAAAGATTATTAATAGGAAATAAATACGAAAAAGAAAAATAGAAAGTAAATTTAACTAAGAAGGAATAAAATATCTGTACAAGGTAAGATTATAGCACAGGTTAGATGGTGCTGCTGTGTTTGAAATAAATAAACAATAAATAAATAAATTTAAAATAGTCAGAGTAAGCTTAGTAAGCTTATCGAGGCACGATGGACACTTCGAGAAATTCTTCCCTTGTTTGAAACTTAACATTTACTATTTGTATTTTAATTTATCATGAATGAAATAGATATAATTTTACTTGATTAAATACATATTTTTTCTGCAAGCCTTATCAAGCTCATCCATATAGCAGTCAACAAACTTCCTTGGTTTTCCTGGGACTCTTCTTATCTTGTGCTTGTTGATCATGTTTGCTGTATTGATTTTAAGTGTGCTAATGATTTTACTAATAATTATTTTAAGCAAAGGGGCCATGAACTTACCACAGGAAGTTCATTATAGATCTACAAGAAAACAGGAGATTTAGCTGCATTTTTTAAGTAAGTAAAAAAAAATAAAAATAATATATATATATATATATATATATATACAAAGTATACACTTTCATGAACTGTGTGAAACTTCTTCAGCCTGGCACCCCTGACCATGAGTATAGATTTATAAACATAATAAAATAATACAAATACAGTATAAGTGTCATTGTGGAAATACATAAAAAATAACACTGATGTAGAATGTTTTATTTCTAAAATGTCAAATGTCAAAATGTCATTATTTAAAGTTGATGTATGATGTGTTTCCCTTTAAGTTTAGTTCATCTTAAGATGTCTTTATAATGTTGACTTATGTTTTTCCCCTTGACCTTAACATATCTGTCATGCTCATTTTGATCAAAGTCTACACATTTACTGGATTTCTGTCAATTTGCTTTGTGATGTCTATTATCAAAAGTGTTATACAAATGAAATAAAACATAATTTAGTCTACCATTGCCCAAATTATATTACCAAGCTTTAGAGATTCAATGAATAAATCAAAGACAGTTTCTTAACTGTCATAGTGTTTACCAAATAAAACCAATGAGATGATATTTGACCCTTTTATGGCATTTAATATTTTGGACCAAAGTCAGGAAATGCACAACAAATATGTTGTGTTTTACATTCTAAAATAGTAAGAAGATTTTTACTTTTCAGCTATAATCAACAGAAACATTATTGATAACCCACTAGAAGCAACATATTTGCAACATAAATCAGAGCATAAGTCCCGACACACTCACACCCACCATTATGAAATGCTTTGATAAGCTCGTCATGAGACACATCAACACAGGATCCCCTGTGGTTATTTGTTTCATTTAATGCTGTATTTAGCTCATGTCCAGTTATCAGCCTGCCCTGATAATGCTAGCGCTACGCTAATGCTATACCTCTGAGTTTCTGCCAAAGTTCCTGTTTGTACATCCCCAGATGGCACAGGTACGTCGCGGAGACGTCTTGTAAAGAGCGTATCATCTGGTAAACATGGCATTCGTTTTTTTATAGTCGTATTTTGATCGTCTGTAGATCGCCTGTTTGAGCTGTTAAATGATACATCATCTTTACATCTATATGACGTCTATATGACGTATCTTTATCATCCGAAATTTGCTGGTATGTGGACGGGAAGCTGCAGCATCATCTATGACTTGAATGATTTAAGGGGAAATACGTGAATTTTTCTTTTTTGTTTTTAATTTAGTGGCAGAAACGGGCTTCCATAGATTCATTCAGAAGAACAACATGAAGAAAAAATATCTGACGTTAATTAAGTGTAAGTGGGAAAAGACTGGTTTATATTTAATAAATTATTGTAATTGTTTCTTTTAACTTACAGCTTCAGCTATGAGGAATCTAATCCTTCAGTCTCCGACAGAATCGGATGCTGAAAAATTCATCAAAGATTTCCTTCGCTTGGCCCCAGAGAGGGTGTAATTTTTTGTTATTTGTTATGCATGTATGTTATAAATATAAAGTGTATTGTTTTGTCTGTATATAGTTTGTTATCTCGTTTTCTCATTTTTGTATAAATTAATCAAATGTTTGCTTGTTATTAAATGTCTTTTTTATATAAATAAACGAATCTGTGTTTTATTATTAGTTGAGAGTGTGGTTTATTTATTTATTATCATATTTGGTCATTGTAACATGCATTCGGGGGAGCATTATAGACGTGCCGAAGGTATTTACAGTAATTAAAATAATGGGGGGTGTTTTAATAAAACGATGTCTATCCGACATGAATCAGACATTTGGCAGATGTATGAACATCTGATTAACATTGTCTAAAAAGCGGATCAGGGACATTTTAATTCATTTACGTCTTAAATACGTAGGCTAAGCGTCGTTCTAACATCGGCATGGACGTCTCGGCGACGTCTTCCAGATGAGCAAACGCCCTCTGCCAGACATTTGCCAGATGAAAAAGATGACGTCGCATAGACGTCTCTGCGACGTGTGTGTGTGCTATCTGGGTCATGTTATATTTGCCTGCACGTCTATCCTCAACACCCTCAAATCTTGACAATGTCAGCAATGTAAAAAGACTAAATTAAAAGGTAATGTAAATTAAGCATGTTTTAATGTGAGTCTGATTTGATGCATTGAGTCTGATTCTTATTAACCTGTTGTCATATTTAGAGCACTGTTCATAATATTAATTTGTAAAATAAATAAATGAAACCAAAGAGAAGTTTCGCTCACAATCCTGAAAATCAAATGACTCCATGTTGGGAAACCTAAAGTACAAATGGCAGTTATGATTCCTGAAACACAAATATATTTCTATTCTTGTTTTATTAGTAGTTTATGATGTTTACATAACCCTAACCTGGACAGTAGCAAGAGATAAGTAATTGAAAAGTGGTGTATTATTTTTCATAGATTTACTTTTAGATTTCTGGCATTTATACGTAAAACTTTAACATCTTATTTGACATTATTGAACAATGCTAATGCTAGAACAGTGTTCACATGTTAACAAGGACAAGCTCATTCCTTAATAAGCCATAAACGAGGTCTTAGTAGGCAGACATATACTGATTCTACATTTCTTTGACTGTCTGCCTCAACCTGACTTCCATCCTGTATGGTTTAGGTGTAAGTGTTGTCCCAAACACAGGAGTGAAATCTGGTTCTCCTGCATCTTCAGGCCAAACAAACTGAAAGTGGTGCAGAAGAGTAACCAAGAAGAGGAAGAGCTCCATGCGAGCCAGTCCTTCTCCTAGACACACTCGAGGGCCTGCACACACAGACAGATACGTGAAATTAGATTTGCCTTTTGACAGATTCTAATGAATGTCAGGGTTGGATAAACAACTTTTCTATTAAGTTTGCGGGATCTATTCACTCCTGATTTCTCACCAGCAGAAAAGGGTAAGAAGGCCTCAGGCTTCTCAAACTGTCCCTGATCATTTAGGAAGTTTGCTGGGTTGAAATCATGAGGAAACTTCCACTGGCCTTCTTCCTTCAACACTGAGGACAGGTTGGGGATTATCATAGTTCCCTATGGATATACAAAGAAATAAAAAGAGATTAACCTAGTAAAACAGTGAACCCAAAGCAGTTAAAATAATCACCTTTGGGATGGTGTAGTTCATCAGTTCAGTATCTCTTGTGGTACAGTGGAGCGCACTGGGGACAGTTTCGGCAATGCGCTGACACTCGTGAATCACAGCCTGTGTGTACGGCATGTTGTTCCTGTCCTCGAAAGTTGCCTGAGATTTCCCCTCCATAACCTGATCAATCTCATTCTGGCATCTCTCTAGAAACAAAGCATGCATGACTCTATTAATAGACCTGGCAATTTGACCTTGCAACAAATATGTGAATTTTTAACATTGAGTTAATAAGCACACTTAGAATACAATATAAAGAACAATTGTAAAGTTCAGACTCTGGATGTCTGGATAGGCCATGAGGTAGAGGATCGCTGTAAGCAGTGTGTTGGATGTTGTATCTGTTCCAGCTACATGCAGATTCAAAATATACACCACAAGCTGTTCTTCACTGAAAGTCGATTCATTGCCTCTCTATTAAACACAGTACAAATAAATACAGATTTTAGCAAGATGTCTTATTAAGTAAAACAGCAGTCACTTCAACACATAAATACAAACCTTATCAAGCTCATCCAGATAGCAGTCAACAAAATCTCTTGGTTTTCCTGGGACTCTTGTTGTCTTGTGCTTATTGATCATGTTTGTTGTCATGATTTTCATCATGCTGTAATTATCAAAGGCTTTTTTAAAGGGCAGGGACAAGGACCTCACCACAGGAAGTGCATCGTAAATCTACAAAAATATGTTATACAAAAATAAGACATTAAGCTGTTGTAGTACATGAATTGTTTTCTTCACTTCTTATCTAAAGGAATTTTTATAAAATAAAAAAATCTCCACTTATCATGAGAGTACAGATTTGTCAATATAAACTGAGACAAATATACAAATAACTATACTCGAAGTGTTTAAATTGTTTCAAGTGTGTAAATGATCACACAGTGACTTTTTTTTTTTTTTTTTTACAAAAATTGCACAAATATGCAGGACTGTGCAAAGAAATTGAGCCACCCCTCATTTCCTCATTTCCAAATCCTCTAAATTAAATTAAAGGGAACAAAGGTTTTACTGCAACAGGCTTGACACCTTTAACCTCTGCTCATTTGCATAACTGCTTCGTAGCAATGTAAATTATTTATGAATGTTACATAAATTAAAGAGATCTTTACCATTGCCCAAGTTCCACCAGTGATCTTTAAATTTTCAGTGAACAGCTGAATGTACATTTTAAGGGTTTCATCACCATAGTCATAGCGCGTGCCAAACAAAACCAGGTAGATGATATTTGATGTTGCATCATGGAACAATGTCTTAGGATACAAGGAACTTCCTACAAATAGAGAGTTGATGTTGATGTGTTTTAATATGATTTGTACTAGGTAGCAGAAGTCTTTTATTAGGCAGCTAGATAATCAACATGAATATTCATACTTTATGATAATTGTTTTATTAATAACAAAAAAAAACCGTGTACCAGCATATTTCTCCAATTTTGCAATGAGGTGTTCAGTTTCTCCCAGAATCCTGTTCTCCATCGACTGTTTCCCCAAGCCGAAGTTTCTTAGTGTCATAAGAGCAAAGCGTCGATGCTCTTTCCATTGAAGCCCATAATCAGCCATTATGACTCCTGTTTCATTTCAGTCAAACTGTATCACTTTAGAGTTGCAGTAAAGATACATATACAGTATAAGTAGAGTTGGATGATATATAATTGCTTGTCATTGGGCTTACCTTTTCCTTCAGTCAAATCTTTAATGATGTTCTGTGGACGTCCTGAAAAGTCTTCAGATTTGGTTACCAGAGCTTCCCTTATGACTTTTAAACCATTAAGAATAACAGCTGGTTTTGTCCCAATATACAGACTGTAAATGTTTCCATACTGCTCAGCCAACTACACATACAATATACAACAAATGTTATTCATGACCAGAATGAAATACAAACATTGCAAAAGTGATATCAGGCAAAATGCCTGATGTTCTGTCATGGGCTGGCTGTACACTATAACTGTAACTTCCATATGATAAAAGAAAATATGATCCAGGAACCTAATGGCTAAAACGGATGAAATGCCTCCTAAGATACTTTTACAGTATGTACAGGAAAACATAAAAGCTTCCTTTTATGTGAGAAAATGACATGATATGCCCTGAAGGGAGCTGCTTCTATAAACCTCGGTTAATGTTTTATGGGTGCTCCTCAGGCATTACAGTATGTATCTAGGATTATCCAAAACTTATATGGCAGCTACAAATAAGGTAGTGGCAGTGAAGAGTGCTTGTTTTCTACAAACTGAATCAAACAAGTCTAGATCAAACAGAAAATCATACATACAATGCATTATGTCATATACATAACATGCATTATGTTTTCTTATATATAGATCTATCACATTTTGGTTTTCAACTAATAGTTTATTTAATGGAATAAAAATTATTAATTAAAAATTCTATTAATTTACAGATGGCTTTTGCTAAGACCAAAATTAGTTTTATTATACGATACAAACATCTCTTCAACTATTCCCATAAATAATCACATTTTAAAAAGATCATATGAGGATGTACCTTCTCAAAGTCTTTCATAGGATTTTTGATGTTAAAATGAAACAAGTTCCCGAATATAGGAATGGGTCGTGGTCCAGGAGGAAAGTTTTTCGGCCTCTGGAGCCTGATGAAGAAGAATAAGAGGCTGACACAAAAAACAACCAGAATCCCGGAGCCCAGCATGATGACTGTTGTAGTGCTGTTCTGTACTCAAAAAACCTTTGTAATAATAACAAGTCCCTAGCAGACCTTAAAGTTTGTTAATCATTCATCTTTAAAGTTCACTGACCAAATAAGGTTACAGTTCATTCAGTTTTTTTTATTTAATATAAAGTAACTCACACACAAAATCTAAATATCTAAATAAAACCCTCTCCGAATATCATGCTGACATTATAATTAGATTAGATTAGATTAGATTCAACTTTATTGTCATTACACATGTACAAGTACAAGGCAATGAAATGCAGTTTAGGTCTAACCAGAAGTGCAATTAGCAGAAAGTGCAGGATAAAGGTATAAGTTCTAAGTACACTTA
>JAQQZS010000002.1:29027946-29039064 GCA_030068045.1 Platyallabes tihoni
TATCAGCCTCTCTCACCCTCAGCACTGGAGCCCCCCAGGGTTGTGTTCTGAGCCCCCTGCTGTACTCATTGTACACGCGTTATCAAAGTTTAGGGATTAGCCCTGTTTACAAGTTCTATCTTTTCGCTGTATGTCATACCTCAGATGCCTTTAAACCAGGAAGTAAAATTTGCTGTTCTCAGTCTGGCCCCTGGGGCAAAATTCTCATGTTACAAAACAAAGTCTCAAAACCTTTTGATGCCACCTCGTATATGGTTCAAATAACTGGAATTGAACTTGATTTAACTTCTTTTGGCTTTGTCCATTTACTTTTTTCATAGAATCACAGAAAACATGCTTTTAGAACAGTGTTCACATAACAAGGACATTTTAAAGAATTTTAAGTATTCTGATTCTATATTTCTTTAGCTGACTGTCTCAGCCTGACTCCCATCCTGTATGGTTTTGGTGTAGTTGTTAGTCCAAACACAGGTGAGAAATCTGGTTCTCCTGCATCTTCAGGCCAAATGAACTGGAAGCGGTGTAGAAGAGTAACCAAGAAGAGGAAGAGCTCCATGCGAGCCAGACCTTCTCCAAGACACACACGAGGCCCTGCACACATTGACAGATACATACATTTAGACATTTGGTTCGTCAGATAAAATAAATGAATCTCAGGTTTGGGTGAACAACTTTTCAATTAAGTTTGCTGTGTATTTCACTCACCAGCAGAAAAAGGTAAGAAGGCCTCAGGCTTCACAAACTGTCCCTGATCATTTAGGAAGTTTGATGGGTTAAATTCATGAGGAAACTTCCACTGGCCTTCCTCACGTAACACTGAGGACAGGTTGGGGATGATCATAGTTCCCTGGAGCACAGATAAATAAAAAAAATCGATTACTATGTGAAGTGAAACAGTACAGCCAACTAAGCAATTAAAATTGTGACCTTTGGTATGGTGTAGTTCATCAGTTCAGTATCTCTAGTGGTACAGTGTGACACACTCAGAGGAACGGTGTTGGCAATGCGCTGACATTCGTGTATCATAGCCTGTATGTATGGCATGTTGTTTCTGTCCTCAAATGAAGCATGTGATTTTCCCTCCATAATCTCATCAATCTCCATCTGGCATCTCTCTAAAAAAAAATAAATTAAAAAAAAAAGCATGTAGGGTGTTATTATTAGATCACTTTTATTGTGGGCAATAAAAGTAAAATTTTCAATTTTACTAAGATTGTATAAGCAGAATAAAATGTAACCCTGACCCTGAATGTCTGGATGAGTCATGAGGTAAAGCATCGCTGTAAGGAGTGTGTTGGATGTGGTATCAGTGCCAGCTACATGCAGATTTAAAATATAAGCCACAAGTTGTTCTTCGCTAAAAGTTGATTCCTCGTCTCTCTATTAAACATGATACAAAATAACATTTTAGCATGATTTTCAACAAGCAACATAAAAGTGACTTCTTCACAAAAACACAAACCTTATCAAGCTCATCCAGATAGGAGTCAACAAAGTCTCTTGGTTTTCCTGGGATCCTTGTTGTCTTGTGCTCTTTGATCATGTTTGCGGTCATCTTTTTAAGTTTGCTGTTATTATCAAAGGCTTTTTTAAAGGGAAGGGGCCAGGACCTTACCACAGGAAGTGCATCATATATCTACAAAAATAATTAAAAAAAAAAAAAAAGATCAAGCTTCTTATCTAAGGCAAGCAAAGGCAAAAGAAATATGTTTCTCAACATAACCAAACGAAGGTGGATCCCAAACTTATGTAGCCAGACACCTCTTAAACTGAAAATTATCTCCACCTGATATAGATTTATGAACATAACCCAACTCTGTTAGAGTCTTTGTTTAAATGCATTAAAACGCTAAGATGGAAAAAGTTTCAGTAAAGCCTTCTGGGGGGTTCATGGGAATAGAATTTTCTTGTGAACAATTTTTTTATATGCTGTCTTTTAACACTCAGGTTTGTTGACAGTGAATTGACTTGTTGCATTACTTCCCATGGAGCCCTCATGTATTTGTTTCCTTCTGGTTCTCCCTTTTAGTTATGCTGCCACAGCTAGTCCTACTGCAGTCGCTATTTATTGATTACATGATATTGAGAACACTGACATACCGTCTCTCTCTGACTTGAGCTGTGATTTTTAGGCACAATGATTTTTATTGAATTTTATTCAGTTTAATAGAACAAGTGTTTTGTTCTCCGATTTTCTCTGATGAAAATCACATCTTAAAGCAAGTATATTTGTCACACGTTTTGAAGTATTAAAAACTACCCAAATTATCAAAATATACATGGAAATTAAAGATTCAAAGAACTTTATTAATCCCAGAGGGAAATTGCTTATTCTTGGTTACAGTTGCTTAGAGTTGTTTTCCGGGAGGAAAAGAAAAGAGTAATAAATTAAACAATGATTAATGGGGGGGGGGGGGGGATCTGTAAAACATTAAATACCCCCCCCCCCCCCCCCCCCCCCCCCCGAGCTGTAAAACAGTAAATCCCTAGTTGCACACTAAACATAATTCAATATACAGATATTGCACATGTGTGGGGAAAAAGGAAAAGGTATTGCATAAATTATATGGATTAATCAGAAATTACACCTGAAAGTGGTATGGCCCAAGAGCATGGGTATATATTGCACAAATTGTCCAGGTACGTAATAATATTGTATTATTGTTACTGACAGTGACTCTCTATAGTGTACTGTACATGCTACACAGAAGGGTTGTATAATTTTATGGCCATTGGGAGAAAAGATCTCTTGTTGCGCTCTGTAGAACACTTGATAGTAATCAGTCTCTGGCTGAATTTGCTCCTATGGTTGGAAAGAACACTGAATAGCAGGTGAGAAGGATTGTTTAAGATGGATCGTATTTTGGACAGAATCCTCCTCTTTGCTGCTACATCCAGTGTCAAACTTCATTCCTAGCAATGATTCGACCCTTTTAATTACATTGTCCACTCTATTTCTGTCTGAAACTTTAAGGTTACAGGCCCAACAGACCACAGCATAAAAAATTACACTCGCCACAACAGTTTCATAAAACATCCGAAGAATGGTGTTTCAAATTTTAAAAGACCTGAGCCTTCTCAAAAAATACAACTGGCTCTGTCTTTTCTTGTAAAGTGCTGTTGTGCTATGTGACCAGTTGAGTATGTTGTCCAGACGAACTCCCAGATATTTGTATTCTAAGACCATTTCCACTATATCCCCCTGGACAGATATAGGAGTAACAGGGGTTTTACTTCTCCTGGAGTCTACCACCATCTTCGTTTGTTTTCTTTTCATTTTGTTACATTTTAGGTGATCACGCTCACACCAGAAAACAGTCATCCACCACAGACAGGTACTCGGATGTCTCCATCCTTTATACAGCCAACAATTACAGAGTGGTCAAATAATCCATGACCCAGGAAACCAACAAGATGTCTATGTACATGTTCTTTAGTTTCTCCCCCAGTACTGCCAGTTGAATGGTTTTGAACGCACTTGAGAAGTTAAAGAACATCATTCTTACAGTGGTCCCTGGTTTGTCGAGGGGGGAGTATGTTTAATGAAGCAGGTGTATTATGGCATCCTCTACTCCCAGGACAGGTTTGTAGGCAAACTGAAGAGGGTCCAGAGAGGACTTCACCAGGGGACGAAGTGTATCCAGGATCAGTCTCTCAAACACCTTCATAAAGTGCGATGTCTCATTGGGCTGCAGTCGTTCTGGGCACAGGGACGTGGTATTTTGGGTACCAATATGATTCATGGAGTTTTCTGTGTGGGGGAGAACGTGGGAGCAGGAGAGTGTGGATTGAAGCTGAAGCAGAGGGAAGTGAGAGACAGAGGGACATCAAATCTATTAAATTGTTGAGATCGTTTGCACGTTGCACATTCCCCTCAATAGCCTTGTAGCCAGTAAATCGGCTTCCCTATCCTCATGCCCCTTCACACCTCTCTCATGTTGTTTTATTTCAGTTTTTGTTCCAGTTTTTTCCTGTAGGACTCTTTCCCATCCCTGATTTTGCCAGCTACATTTTTAGTGAGTCTTTTTTTGAGTTATTGTAATGTTTTATTCTGAAAGTCTATTTTATCAGTTATTTCTATATTTAAAGTTTAATGTCTGAATGTATTTTTTAAAATAAACAAATACAGAGATATGCTATATAACAGTTCATTATTTGTACAAATAAAATTATCAGCTAGTGAACTAGATTGTCTGTCTAAACAACATTTAACCAATGTTTGTTTTTTTGGCTAATTATTGTACAGTACAATAAATATCAATAGCAGTGGCTCAGATTTTTAATTTTTGAAATTACCATCACTGTAGTATTTCTTCAATATAACATTAACATGACTTTTTTTATGACTTAATTATATTTTAAAACTGCAGCGATTGAAAATGGCACTTTGCGCCACCTGGCAGTCATTTCACAATTGCATTTTAAAATGCAACTGAATTCTTTCGGCCGCTGTCGTTTTCCCGCGGTGGTAAGCATGGCGGTAATAGGCATTCTGGTTGTCTACCTACTGTAGCATTCTTTGAGCCTTCATCACGGTTTCTTTATCACCAGACCTAAAAGCCATTTTTTTCTCATTTAAACAAGCTTTAATGTCCTTGGTGACCCAAGGTTTGTTGTTGGGCAAACAGCAAATATTTCTCATTGGTACACAGCTTCAAAACAGAAGTTTATGTACTCTGTGATGCAGTTTGTCATGCCATCAATGTCTTCGCCATTTGGTTCACAGTAAACCTCCCAGTCTGTAGCCTCAAAACAATCCTGTAAGGCAGCAGTGGCTCCTTCTGACCACCGTCTCACATTTGTCACTGTAGCAGGCTGTCTCTGAACCAGGGGTTCGTATATTGTCAGGAGATGGACTAGGTTGTGACCTTCCAAGCGGGGGTAGGCCTGCAGCACTGTAAGCAAACATTGGCATACAGCAGGTCAAGTGTCCTATCGCCCCAGGTGTGACAATCCACATACTGAGTGAAAATGGGAAGAGTCTTGGTCAGCGATGCGTGGTTAAAATTGTTGGAGATCAGGAGAAAGGCATCGGGGTGCCAAGTCCGGAGTTTGGCAGTTACCGAGTGGATGACGTCACATGCGGCAGCAGCATTCGTGGACAGATGAATGCACACATCATTTATTTTCACATGAGAGAATTCTCTGTAAATACAAACATGCTCTTTAACAGTCACATGACCGGGGTTACAGTTGTTGATGTAAACAGCTCGCACCCATTCATTCCTCTTACCGCTCTCAGAGCATCATCATGTAACCAAGTCTTTGTAAAACACATCAGACTGAACACGTGAATGAGGTTTTCAGTACTTACAAAAGCATCCAGCTCATCAATCTAATTGTCAAGAGATTTCACGTTGCCCATGATAACTCATCCTTTCCTTATGCTCCACTCGTCTCTCTTCATCTTTGCCTCCTCTGCGCTGCTTTCTTCCAACTCTGCATCCTCTCAACATCCTCCCCCGTATCTCATATAGAAATGCATCTCTAATGCCAGCCGGCGTTAGTGCGATAAGCTGTTACCTAGTATAAACAAAGGAACCGGCTTCGTGCTGATCACTCGGAGCGCTGAATACAAAATTAGTGTTGCATAACTCAAAATGAGAACACTTTGGAAACATGTTTTGAAAGAGCGACCTTGTTGATTAATACAAAATAAAAGTTAAAAATAAATAGAGAAAAAGTATTATAAAAGAGTAAAAACACATGAAAACAGAGCAACTGCACCAAGCTGCTACGCTCGTGCATGCGCAGGAGAATGCTGTGTAACCTCTGTTGCAACACAGTACAAAGCGGTGAAGCTGAAACATACACAAGTACTTGGAGATTGAGAAAGACAAAAAAAAATGTAATTAGTGTGTGTGACTTTCTAAATATTGTGCGTACTGTATATAAGATTGTCAGATAATGAACAAGCTGTGACAGACGCAACTGCAGACTAGTGTTCCATTACAGCACAGGCATATAAATCTAAAATATGAGACAGGATCATAAACAGGGCAGGCAGAAGGTTGGTTGCTGAGCAAACAGAGTAAGGCCAAAATCCAATGAACATAGAACAAAATGGGGCCAAATGTTAAAAAATATCAGAACAGAATAAAACTTAGGCTTTCTAAAGTTAGCCAGTAACTGAGCTAATACTTCCTAATGTGAATGAGTTCAGAGGCTGTTTAAATAGAGTGATTAGAACCAGGTGAGTGTGAGCATGACTGTGCAGAGCAGTGTTGGGAATTGTAGCCAGTGGTGGAAATTGCTGTAGGCTGTGATGTGTTCTGTGTAATGAAGTTTGAGGCAGACTCCGGCTGTATTATGAAAAAAATGAGGCGAGAGAATACACATATAAACGGTGGCAATTCACTCTACAGCAGCAAGAGAAGAAAGTTGACAATACCACTGCCCTGCAGGGACTCATTTAAGAGCCTATTTCATGTCTCATGTAAAGCAATAATCTTTTTTTTCAACCTTCTGTTCCACCCTCTGTGAACTTAAAGAAAAAAGAAGCACTGCATACTCCTGCAAAATGCAAGTATTTGTTGAAGATGTTAAGAGTTTGTATTTTTTGCAAAAGCTGTATAGCTGCGTGATATTTTACGGAACCATTTAATGTTTTTCCAATTATTTTTTTGTTAAAAAAAAAAAATGCAAGAATCAATTATAAATCAAAAGCTGATTCATCAGTTAAATTAGTTGAATCATCCAGCAAGGAGCTGATTAAATTGCACAACTGATTAATTAACACAGCTCTAATTCTGATCTCTTTTGCCCTTTGGAATTGCCATATCCATCCAGCAGTTTTATTTCTGGTTGGAGTTCTCATCACTCATCTCTCATCACCATTTACTGGTGCTAAGGATGGCCCCATATGGCCTGCTTATAAATACATGTGACTGGTGAGGATTTTTACATTTACAAAACAAGAAGTTGGCTTTGAACTGCATTGATAAAGAGTTTTGCTACGATGGGTAATGACTGTAATCACTCTAATGGTTTTAGTATTGAAATTACTAGTCTATGAACAGTTTTGTACCTAATAGTCTCCAGTTGTCATGATTCTGAGGTCGGCGTGAGTGTTTTCGTGGCATATTCGCAGGAGGCAAGATGTAGGGTTCCAAACTCGTCTTTATCGGAATTAAAACACAAAACAAAACCAAAAGATCCTTTCTCCGAGCACTAGTAAACTTTACTAATTTACTTTGTCAAACATAAACATATTCACTCAATTACACCAATAATATGCATACCTAAAGCTAGACGCCTGATTGAAGTTCAATCAGGCTATTTATAATTAACTTAATTACTTTCCTCGGGTCAGGTGAATGCCTACGTCACCTGACCGAGGTGCAACCTGGGACATGCAGTTCCCACTTAAACATAACCAAAACAAACTACAAACACAAACAGTCTTTGGGTGCATTGGCGCCCTCTAGGGGTTAACCCTTACACCAGTCAACAGTTTGTGAATTCATGTTATGATGTCACAGTGAAGAGGATGTGCTTCCTTGAGAGACTGGAGAGGAAAGTTCCTTTTTATGTGTTTTTTGTCACTGACTACTGTAGCTTGTTCATTATGGATATAAATCTACTAATCAATTATGTACTCATGGAAAAGTGCTATACAAATAAAATTGAATTTATTTAAACTTACCATTGCCCAAGCTCCATTACCAAGCTTTACATTTTCAGTGAACAGCCGAACATACACTTTAAGGGTTTCATCACCGTAGTCATAGCGAGTGCCAAATAAAACCAGGTAAATGATATTTGATGCTGCATCATGAAACAAAGTCTGAGGACACAAGGAACTTCCTACAAATAAATAAAAAGCTATGTTAATGGGAATTTTTTTTCTAACCTACTGGACATTTAATGGACAACGAATTAACAAGAACATGGTTACTAAAGGAAACTGTTCATACCAGCATATTTATTCAATTTTGCAACAAGGTGTTCAAGTTCTCCCAGAATCCTTTTCTCCATAGACTGTTTTCCCAAGCCAAAGTTCCTTAAGGTCGTGAGAGCAAAGCGTCGGTGCTCCTTCCATTGAAGCCCATAATCAGCCATAATGACTCCTATGTTTAATTTTACTCACATCACAATTTGGACTTGAAGTAGTAATACATGTTAAACAGAAACTTTAGCAATAAACTATATATTTATTGATTTGTAATTGTCATGGATCTCACCTTTTCCCTCACTTATATCCTTAATGATGTTCTGCGGGCGTCCTGAGAAGTCTGTGGATTTGTTCACCAGAGCTTCCCTTATGGCTTTTAAACCATTAAGAACAACAGCTGGTTTTGTCCCAATATACAGACTGTAAACGTTTCCATACTGCTCAGCCAACTACACATACAACATAGACCAAATTTTATTCAAGACAAAAACATAAACATTGCAAAAGTGTCTTTAGCCATCATGTTGTCTTCAGGGTCAATAATGATCTGCCACATTTAACAGCAGAGATTTTTTTTTTTCAATTTTAAACCAGTGTAGTGCTTTCTTATAAGTAATTTTACAAATTGTACATATGCTATATATATATATATATAAAACTAACATTTTTTTCTGCACTGTGAAGGGAAAAAGCATTGATATTCACATTTAAGTTTCTGATTAAAGGAAGCTTGTTTCTTCATTCAAGGGCTTTTGGGGTTCACAATTCAGTGAAGCTACTTTATTTTAGAAGGTTAATGGTGATTAGTGTTATTTTGACCATTTAGGCAAGTGGTGTATACAGAATGTGAATACAACTTAAGGGTTAAGTGACATGACTGTTTGCTCATAACTTGGCTGTGCATTGTGAAATTCCTAGTCCAATTTTGCAGTCACAGACAAAACTTGAATATTGTAAATGAATTCTATTGTAACTAAAGACAGTCAACTAAAACATATCAGTGTAAGAGTGCTGCAAGAAAACTATGAAAGCCATCATAGGTTTTCACAAGGCGAAAAAAAAACCTGTAAATTTTCCCTCAAGGCAAATACTGTACAAATGGAGAAAATACAGGGGGATGCAGCATAACTGCCTTTCAAGTAGAATTCAAATGCCCTATCGGCTTCCCTGTCTTCAAGAAAATTAGATACCCTGCATAATCCTTCAGTAGTAGCAAAAGCATGGGTTAGTGCTCAAACAATGCAGGCTGGTTTGAAAGTCATGCCCCAACTAGATATAAGATAGTGGCAATTGTGAAACAACAGAAGAAAAAAACCTTCTTTATGCCTTAGAATCACCTTGAATAAAAGATAACATTATGCTGTACCTTCTCGAAGTCTTTCAGAGGATTTTTTATGTTAAAATGAAACAAGTTCCCGAATATAGGGATGGGTCTTGGTCCAGGAGGGAAATTCTTGGGCCTCTGGATCCTGATAAAAAGGAAGAGGAGGCAGACACAAAACACAATCAGGATCCATGAACTGAACATAATGACTGCTGTACGGCTGCTCTGCACACTACAAAATTTAGAATGATACACCCTATATCAAACAGTGCTTTTTAATCATTTACATAGCATAGTGACTGTTGAACGGCTGCTCTCTACACTACAAACCTTTGAAATGATACACCATAAATCAAACAGTGCATGTTAATCATTTACATACTACACATACATATACAGTACGTACACTATATTGATAATAGTATTTGGCCAGTTACACATTCGCAACACAATCTATTCACACTTGTGCTGTCTGGAAGTTGATACAGAAGTGTGAAGTCACGGACAAAAAGACTTGCAAATAGTTTTTACCCCATAAGCCATTAGACTTCTGAATAGCTGCACCTTCTTTTAAATCTTGAATTAGTTGAATCCCCCCTTATCTCCTATGTGCCTTAGACACAATTTAAAAAATTATTTTTTATGTGTTTTGTGTATGTGTATGTTCCTATGTGTGGTCACTGAATTGGGCAAAGTAAGAATTGCAATGTATGGTTTAAACCAGTGTTTTTACCATGCATATGACAACAAACTAAAATTCAAATGATGTTGTATCTAAATACATACAGTACGTATAATATTTTATATTTAAAAAGTGTTATAAATTGATGGTGACAGGCATGGCTTATAAACGTGGTAAAGGATAGTTTCTTGCAATGTTATCTGTCGTTTCTATTGTACAAATAGATAACTGTTTCACCAGGTAGTACTACTCCATGGACCATCTTTGGCAAGAACCTTTTGCTCGATGGCGGCATAGTTTTGCCCTACTGGTGTAAGCTTCCTACGTACATACAAGATTGTTTTTTATTTTTTGCCCTCCTAAGTCTGCAACAGGACCGTGCCAAGCCGGTTTCCAACACATCGGTGTGCACTAGGAAGAGACAGTTGAAGTCAGGGTTGTGGAGGAAAGGGAGCTGTGGCTTCAGCAACCCACAGCCAATTTGGTGACCCATTTACTTTTCCTTTATTTACATTATTGGGTTTTCCATCAAGCTTGGTTTGCGGATCTCTTTGAGAATGGAACGGAGGTGATGAAGGACGAGCTTGTCAAGGGGGCGTTGGGACTCGACTACATTGCTGAAGTCTAGTGAGTTCAGCCGTTGACGCTTGTAGCCCCTGAGTTAGCTGCTGACGAACTGCTGCTATTGGATGCTGGTCTGGAACCAATGACCGAGACAATGTCTCTTAGTGGGCTGTGCCCCTGGGTTTGAGTCGGATGCCCACATTCTCCACCAGTGTAAAGCCTTGAACAGGGTGTAGGGAATATTTCGTTTTTAGTGTGTTTCATGATATTCTGTGTGCATGAGAACAGAGTGTTTTGTTTCTTTTACTTTGACACACTGCACTATCAATAAACACATTCTGTAGTATAGTTTATGTTAAGGGTCGTAAAACTGCTGAAGGCTTGTAAATGCAGAACTACTACCAAGTTTCTGTTCTTCTTCACATTATCTTTTATAAACATTCCAGACCATATGTAATCGCTCCTGCACCCACCTTTTTGGTGCTTTTGTGTGTGTGCATATATATATATATATATATATATATACAATGAATTACATTTACTCACATTACTGTAATTGAGTAGATTTTTTTGTGTTCTTCTACTTTTTAAAGTAGTTTTTAAAATCTGTAATTTTACTTTTACTTAAGTATGTTTTGTTTAAAGTATTGTACT
>JAQQZS010000002.1:29165852-29176371 GCA_030068045.1 Platyallabes tihoni
TTGTGTTAATTATTTTTATGTATTTATTTTTTTGGGCTGTGGAATGAATAATTTGAATTTCCATTATTTCTTATGGGAAAATTTGCTTTGATTTACGAGTGTTTTGAAATACGAGCCTGCTTCCGGAACGAATTATGCTCGTAATCCGAGGTTCCACTGTATTTAATTTTATTAGTAATTAATAAATATCCACATTAAAATGACTCTAAGTCTTCTGGGGTGTGGTTTAGGACACACTTGAAACTTGCTGTAATTTATACACACAATCAAACCCTCGCTTTGTAGTAGGGCTGGGCAATATGATATAATATCGATATCGTGATGCATTAGATTTTTGTGTGAGATACATGAAATCAGTCAGATTATAAATGCTATTGTAAGGAATCTTCTGTATCATGAAGAATTTGTTTTGTCATTTTCAGTTTGAAGTTTCTGAAGGGTTTTTTTTAGTTCAATTTTGAGCTCATACATTAAAATATTAACATCATTACAGTTTAAATAGTTTTTATCTTTTCAGTTTTTTGTTTTTGCATTTTCGTATGCACAAAATAATAATTAACTATGTTTTCTTAAGTTTTTCTGGATGTTTCTTTAGACAAACCTGTATCTCTTTATTTATATTGTATATTTTAGAAATATTTATTTTTAAATTAATAAAATAAAAATTGCAAAACTGTGAGCAAGTAGGGTGTAGGGCGTGAGGTTTAGAAATTTTGCCTACTGCTCTATGATTGGGTAGAAGAATTCATTCTCATCTGTGATTGGTTAGACATAAACATAGGGCATAGAGGCAGGACTTAAATTGTGTTTTTCAGTAAAGTTAAAAACACTCTGGGACTTTTTCATGCGATCTTTTTTTTTTTTAAAAATTGTAATTTTTATAAACTATGTATATTATAAGAGTATATTTTTCTAGCCAGTGACTCTTCTCACGTTGGCCTAAGATATGGACTCACCCATCTTGGACAAAAGTTTGTGAAATGACTGAATTTTTTTTTTAGCTATATAATTTTTTTATGTCCTTTAGGAGCACCAAAGCAAAGTGTGTAATGTGTGTAGTCTGCTGTATATATAATAATAATTAATTTGAAAATGAGATTACAGGATTTAACAATGGAATTTGAAGAGAGTATAAACATTTGTCTGTGTATTAGTGTAAGATCTCAACTGAATCAGCAAACGTCTGACACGAAAAAAAAAATTCCCGCATTTGAATTAAAGGATTTTTCCCCCCAAAAAAACATTCCTTTTAAAGTGGCTGTGCATTAATAGATTGCTGTGTGTGTTTGCGTGTGCTTGTTCGTGCAGCGAGCTGAAGGAGCGTCTGAAGCCAGAGTTGTTGGAGCTGATCAGACAGCAGAGACTGAACCGTCTGTGTCACGGCACTCTGTTTCGCAAAATCAGCAGCCGCCGGAGACAAGGTGAGGAACTCCAGAGCACCAGAGTACAACCACATTCAGGACTTCAACTGTTTTTTTTTTTTTTTTAATTATTGTGCAGCGATTCCTTCAACACATTTATTTAGTTTAACCACTTCCCATTTCTCAATCCCGCCCTTTTATTGCTCTTGAGACAAAAAACAAGCAACTTTTTAACAATGAATGATGAAGTTACTGTAGGCCAGAATTGAGTCTGCTTTTAAAATAAATACACCTCGTTAGATTTTGCGTGGAATCTTAACAGATGCAAATGTAATCACTCGGGTCTGAGTCTGTGAAGTGTAACTCAAATATATTGTGACTTTTAAAGACGTATCTTTCAGAATATCTGTGCTTTCTGTTTTTGTGCATTGTTTTTTTTATACATGAATGATGTGGATGATACAGTAACTCTTTCAAGGAAATGAATAGAGATGGTTGTGCTCGCCCACTAGTGGACGAGTAGTGAAGTGCTAATAGCTAGCACTTTTTTTTAAACTATATATTTTTTATTTATTTACAATTCAAAATACAAGGTATTTTTGATAGTCAGGTGCTTTGATAAAAACTCTTTTCAGTTCTGTTCGTATTTTATTTACAAAACATTTTATACTTTAAACAAATTTAAACAAATTGGCACAAATAACTGGAAACGTTTTTTTTTTTGTTGTTGTTGTCGCACCACTGACCTGTTTTATTTATTTATTTATTTTTTTGGGTTGGTTGCATCATCACTGTTAATTTCAGATAAATTGTGGTACTGTCGGCTGTCCCCTAACCACAAATTCCTGCACTATGGAGACATCGAGGAGGAGACGGAGACGCCATCCATCGAGAGTCTGCAGGACAAGAGTGAGTGATGCTGTCACATTTTCTAGAGTTTACCAGAGAGCAGTGTTATAGTGGAGTGCAAATGTTTGTGGACAAATTAAGTAATGTTCGAATATCCTGTATAACAAAATGGTCTATAAATATTTATAAAATGAAATCAGATTAAAAGTTTGTATCAGATATAGTTTCAAATGTAATGCACCCTTTTTTAGAAAAAAAAAATGTTTTTGTATTTTTCTCTACATTTTAAATTGCGTGTCTTGTTGCAGGATACAATCTTTTTTCCTTTTTTTTTTTTTTTTTTTTTAAATGTTTTTCAGTTGATAAAGAGTGGAACATTTTTCCACTTAACTGAACGTCAAGGGGATACAAACTTTTGCATTCAAATTTTATATGCAGATTGTTGACGGTTATTTTTTTTCTTCCTTTCTTTCTTCTCCTCTCCTCAGTCCCTGTGGCCGACATTAAAGCCCTGCTGACCGGAAAAGACTGTCCTCACATGAAGGATAACAAGGGCAAGCAAACCAAGGTTCATCTCCATCTTCCTCCTCCTGATCTGTACTTTTAGCTCATTCTGTGTGATGTTTTTGTACCAGAGTTTTTTTTAGTCTCATGTTGAGAAATATGGTGCAAAGTTAAAAAAAAAAAAAAAAAAAAAACAGTTTGAGTGTATGAAATTGTGTTTTATGGGCGTGCTCGTTTGAGAAGTTATTATTTTTATATTTATACTATTTAAGTATTTATTTTTTCTAATGGAATATCATCTGTTTTTCAAATCTGTTTCTTAGGCGTCACCTTTCACACATTGGATAATATAGTTTAGATAATGTAGTGTTTTTATATCTGGTGTAATATAACAGCAAATTATTTATTATTAGTATTTTTTTTTTTTAAGCATTAGAAAAACTTTAGCTTTACCTTCAGGGTGCCTAAAGTTCTTCATATTTCATATCTGTAAAAATCATTGCCTTTGGATTTCTTTTGGATCGCTTTAAGTTGCTTTAAGCTCTGACGTTCCAAGAATCTATAAATTACACATCCTGAGGGTTTATAAACATATAAATGGTGTAATTTTGTATTTTTTGGTAATAAATCGTGCAGGAGATGTTGGATTTGGCATTCAGCATTACGTATGATGTGGAGGAGTACAGCTTGAATTTCGTCGCCTCCTCCAGAACAGATGTGAGTGAAATTTCAACTCTTCGTCATCTTTCCATTAGCTATGCCTGTTCCATTTCCATGCCTCACTCTCTCTCACTCTTTCTCCATCATCTCTAACATTTTCCAAATGGTCCTAAAGAGCTGGAGAAAATATATAATATATTACAGGTATGTAAAAAAAAAAAAAGCAACACATTTCTGTCCTTCCTTAACCCTCTCTCTCTTTTTCTCTTTCTCTCTCTCTCTTTCTCTCTCTCTGTCTCTACTTGTTTCTCAGTTTTGCTTGTGGACAGACGGCCTGAACGTTCTACTGGGGAAGGAGATGAGCAGCGAGTCCATGCGCAGTGAGCTGGAGATCCTCCTCTCCATGGAAATCAAACTCCGCCTCCTGGACCTGGAAAACGTCCCCATTCCAGACGCGGCCCCGCCCGTCCCCAACCCGCCCAGCAACTTCAACTTCTGCTACGACTTCAGCCAGACGGAGAATTAAAGCCAGACCATGGGGCGTGATTTCCTTCTCCTCCTCCTGCCCCACCCAAGGGAGACGACGAATGAGGAAAAACTCAGCGGGAGATTTGTGGAGCCGAGGAGCAGCGAGTGTGAAGTGGTAGGACACAGAAAAGCCCACTGCGGGGTGACGAGGAAAGCCGTCTGAAGAGGTTCTGACCGAGACGGACGCTTTCAAGACATTGTGAGGGTGGAGGTGTACGTGTCATACATGTACACCTGTTTTTGTGTATATCCATCAATATAATCTTTTTTTTTATTTAAATTTTTTACCCTTTTCTAACAGAACTGCACTCATTTAATTTCTTTATCTAAACTTGTTTCGTTTTACTTCCTTAAAATGGTCTTCAGGAAGGTACCCAAGTGACCTTTTTGAACCACAACGCTTTTATAGAGGAACTTAAACTGACAAATAAGGAATTACACTTGTACACAATATGTAGAAGTACTTTACTTAAATCAACACCCATCAACCAAAGTCCAGGTATAAATGTCACAGCCTTCGAACTATTCCTGCTGATAAATCTGCTGTTTTATTTCATACTAAAAGGATCGCGTGTTCACATTATGTTGGAATTACGGTGATTACAAGGTGACGGCCGTTCTACTGTCTTTCAACCAGAAAGCAATAAAATAATAAGATATAACCATATAGTTAATATCAGATAAAAATCAGGAATGTCCATCCATTTTCTAATTAAATGATTATTATCCTTAAGTGATGTACATTTTCCAGGGTCTGTAGAGATACTGTAATAACTGTAATCCCAACGTGATGTGAATAAGCTGCAGATTTAAAAGCTTAAAATCACAACTTTTTATCGTGATCACCTAAGCTGCAGTCTAAAATTATTGAATTTTTTATTTTTTTATTTTTTTTACATTAAGAGCCTGTTTACATTGTTGCAGCCCTGAAATTAGGCCCGTCCCCCAGCCTTAACAATGCTTCTCAACTCTGCCCTTATTCCTTAAAAGGAAATATAGAATTTCATTTCCTTTAATGACGAATTATTGATAGTTAAATGGATTATGGGCGGGGTCAGATTCATGTTAATGCTTTTATTGAAATTCACCTTATGGGCAATAGAGGGCGCCAACATTACAAACAGCTAGTTTTAATGTTTAGGGAAATTTTGTCTCGAATAAGCCTCGAAGACACGCGTTTAAACAGCCGATAATATACGATTTAATGAAAAGTGTACATATTACCAGAAGGTATCTTTCCGTGGATAAATGTGGAATACATTACATTGATGGCGCAATGAAATGTTTTTTTTTTTTTTCCTTTACTTTTTTTGTTAACAAAATACAAGAGTTTTGTTTCATTGTGTATTGTGTGAGCCATTGCAGTTGAACAAGACTTTAAGCTTTACAGCTGGTGCACACAGGAAATATTTTCTTTACATGTAAATGGTACATCATGAGCTACTTGGCACATTAATAATAATAATAATAATAATAATAACAATAATAATGGTACATTTTGCGATATGTATTAAATTTTCTGCACATTTGAATTGTAAAAGCGGTCACAAAATCTTACAGGGGGGGATCTTTAAAGCACTGTTATGGATCTGACTAATATTTTTCACCATTTTTTATTTAATCTTGCAAAGACAATAGAATGTTGATGAAGTCACTAACAGCTATAGTGATATGTAGCTCGACAGCAGCAGATAAATATACAAATATATTAAATAATTTACATTCTGTAAATATTTTAATGTGAATTAAAATGAGTAATAAAAAAATATGCACTACTCTCCCTGATTAATGATTAATCAGTTAATGCTTAAAGTTGCAACCAATTTCCTAACATCTTCCTTAATCACGTCACCTAAACTTCTTGTTGAAGAAAGTTTTCGAATCAGCTCTTCATTTTTAATCAACACATTAATGCATACAGATAAAACAAACCGAACAGTAAAATTACAGCAAGGAATGAGCTATATGAGCTTTAAATAAATATTTTGCACAGTCCTGTAGTTATTTAAGGAGATTTAAGACTTAAATGCTGTAGGAAATCCAGTGTCGGATCTTCATTGATATTTTCAGTGTGATTGTCTTTTTTACCCAAGTACAAGTTTTCCCAGATAAGGTGAAATGTTCTGACGAACAGTGTGACATCGAGCACATTACAAATTCAGGAAGCACATTTGTACTATAGAAAAAAACAAAAATTTTGTTTATTGGTATCCAAATCTTGATCGAAGGCTATTAAATGAAATCAAAATTGCATTGTGTTGCACTGTATCAGATCGCCGATGCCTTTTGTATCAGATTGTACAGGAGCCTGAGATTTACAGCTCTATAGCTCTACTTTGCTGCCTGGTACTTTGTTTTTTTTTGTCTCCCCCCTGCCAGTGATTGATAAAATGATTTAAATTGTAATTTAATTTAATCCTTTAATAATAATTATATACAGTACATCTTAAATAAAATTCACATGGTACAATATGCTGTGGTTTTAAACATTGCTAATGCAATAATGGCACAAAAACACTTTACTTACAGTACTTATCTTCCTACTTGCTGTGAACACATTTCAACTTAGCAACAGGTGCAAATAATGATTTATTAATAATAATAATAAGCAGCAAATTATTTGTGTTTAGACGACTCACTGTACTGTAAATTGCTGTTCTGTCCCTTGGGTTACATTATACTGTAAAGACTGACAATTATTGCGATTTTTTTTCTGTATAAAATTCATAATCATTAAAACACAAACATCCCTAATGGCCTTGTGTACTCTTTGACGTTCAAATGTCGATGGACTTGTTTTAGTTTTGAATACATTTTTCGAAAGGCGTTGAAATGTCATTGCAAACCAGGACTTAAATTTCTGGTGAATGAAGACCACAACAAAGTTACCTTCTAGCAACATTACTCTCTCAAATGTTACAGTATATTCAATAATTATAGTTAAATAGTATAGTAATTAAATTACTATTTTCCTTAAGCGTTTAGAAGTTGCAGTTTAGAAGAAGTTGCAAACAAGGGAAAATTGTGTCGACAAACAATGGACGACGATGGATAGTGATCCCTGTGCTTCACAGGCAGGTGACAATAGAAAGTGTTTCCAAATATATATTTTTTTAAGGTCATGTCTATACTGACCTATGAATGCCTTTACAAAGGCTTATAATGCATTCATATGCCACTGTACATATAATCTTGGGAAAGGCACTATGGTTTTTGTGTTTAAATGCATTTAACACAGAAGTGTTTAGAGTACTTCATATCTCCAATACTGAGTAAATGTTAAATTGTACACACTGATGAGTTATAAAGTTGTGTAGGATGATTTCCTGATAATCTTTCTGGAAAGATTCATTTGTTAAAGGAAAGAAAATAACTAATATTCTTGATTATAACCATGTATAACACCTTGATAATGCCTTATAGCATATGCTCGTTGACTGTAGAGATAAACTTGTTAGCTGAAAGTGTTGGCTTGCGCACACAAGAAGCATGAATATCAGAAGCACCGTCGAATTAGTGATCAAGTTTGATTTTACACATCACATCGCACAGTATCATTAATCAGAGTGTGAAGTTTAGGTCCGCTCCGCTCGCAGAGCAATACTGCACGTTCTCCAGGAAGGGCAGATGGGATTGAAGGACGTCCACCTTAGTTACAGTAATGTCTCTGCACTTGGAGATGTCCAGCGTCCTCAGTCTCTTACAGTGCTGGACGATGAGGCTCAGGGACCTGGTGGAAGACGGGAAAGACAATAAAAGCAACAAACACGAAGCCAGATTTACACGACCGTGTGTGTATATGTATATAATAGGGAAGTGAATCACCAGGGAGCACCCGATACGATGTCACAATAAAAAGGTTCAGGTTCGATTTGTGTTGCGATTTTGTGTGAATATTTTATTAATATCCTGATCTGGATTTTGATATCATTCTAAACAATGTAAGTCAATAATTTGCTCCTACCACCCATGATGCTATGCTATGCTGTGGGACTAGATTAGAGTGTGCCACCTGCAGGACTGTAGAGGAACAGCAAGATTTTACCACCTCAGATGCAAACATACTAAAAATTTATTTGGGGGCCAGTGTGGCGAAACAGAAAAATTTACCCAGTGAATGTTTTTGTTTTGTTAGGTTTCATGTTTTATTCCTTTTGTACTGAGCAGAAGCCGGCGATCAATTACCTTTTTTTTAAATTATAGCTTTTTTTTAAACCAGTTTTATAAGTTATAATTAATATTGTTGAATGCGACGGCACGATGGCTTAGTGGTTCGCACTGTCGCCTTGCACCTCCAGGTTTCAGGTTTGATTCCCATCTTCAGATTCAAATTTTATTTGTCACATATACAGTCAAACACAGTACGATATGCAGTGAAATGCTTATATGACCGTCCGTGACCTTAAAAAATAAAAGCTTATAGATAAGAAATAAATATGAATAAAAAGAAATACAATAGAAAATAAATTTAACTAGGATAAAAATAAAATAATTCTGCGCAAATAAGAACATTATGTACAATATAGAGGTCTGTGTGCATGGAGTGTGCATGTTCTCCCCATGCTTAGTGGGTTTCCTCCGGGTACTGCGGTTTCCTCCCACAATCCAAAGACATGAAGATTAGGTTAATTCCCAAATTGCCTGTGTGTTGCTATAGAAACAATAACGTATCAGAATGAGCGCATTATCATGAACCTGTGATTTGCAGCTGCACTAAAGTAAAAGCACTGTTCGGGAAAATTAATCAACACCTTCACATACAGTACACACCGTCCACTGGACAGATGAACGCTACAGTAATTGGACGCCTGGAACCCGACTAACGAGAAACTGAAACAGCATTTAAAAAGGAAATTGTGGTTCATAGCGACAGTGATCTTGACAAAGTAGTCAGGCACGGTGTGGGCTTGTGCCAGCTCACCTCTCCGTGATGCCGTCGCAGTGGGCGAGCTGCAGATGCTGCAGCCTGTGCAGATGAGGCAGGGCGCGAGCCAGACCCTCATCTGTGAGCCAGGAACAGTCGCTGAGCGCCAAGCTGGTCAGGCAGCGACAGTGAAGCGCCACAGACGCCACACTTTCGTCACTGAGCTCCGGCAGCATGGCGAGAGAGAGGCGCTGGAGCACAGGGAAACGCAACACCTGGGGGAAACGATGACCAGGCTGAGAATACTGTACTATATGTGTGCTAAAAGATAATGTTTTCATTTACAGCAGCGTCAAAACACTGCAAGCACAAATTCGTCCTGAAACATGCCAGGCATGCCCGTGTGCTCGCAACTGGTCCAAAAGTACTTCTTATCGAGTTGAGTTGAGACTTTGGAGCCATTTGAGGCGATAAAACATCATGGGTTCTTTATAATTCTACAGTGGGTGCACTCTAAACTATTCTCACATTGGCATCCCATGCAGAAGGAATTAAATGTTCGCTAAGGTTGTTTAAGACTGTAAGATACAGTAACAGATGCATGCTGATCAGTAAAAAAAAAAAAAAAAAAAAAAAGCTTTTATTAATAATTTAAAAAAAACAAAAAAAATCTAATGATTATAAACTGCCGCTTTAATAATATCCATCTCAGCAGAACATTAAATTCCTAATTACATTTTAGTTTTCACTACTAATTAGGGATTAAAAAGTGTCTAATTTGTCTTTTGTTAAACAACTAACCTTTTAGTTGCCTTTTTACATTTACCACTTTTTATTTTTTCCAACATTTTGTTGATTTTTTTTTTCCTGTTTAGAATAAATCTTATTTATAGTACAAGAACCAGTCCAGAACACACTGACCGTATACAGGAGGTACTGACTTGTGTTATGCTGATGTCTGTCAGTTTGGAGCAGGCGGTCAGGTCGAGCTCCTCTAGACCTTTTATCGCCTGCAGCGAGGTTCCCTCCTGCTCCCTGAAGGTGCCCAGGTCCTCGTCAGTAACCAGGCGTGGCTTCTCATCGAACGGCATTCTGGGAGGCTGAAAGAAGCCCATGTTCCCGAAGGTCCGGGTAAAGCTCGGCCCTGTATCCTCCTGCCATGTAGTGAAGAGTTATGATTTAGTTCTTTGTGTTTTATGCAATCTAACAAAAAAATAGAGTGCAAAATTCATATAATTGCTTTTAACTCTTTGCATTTTCACGACCATGAATACATTTGTACACACTGTATCCTGGACAACAAACCCGGTAATACTTACTTTGATTCAGGCATTATTATTATTATTATTATTATTATTATTAAATCTCAGAGCTGAACCTCAGTAGTATTACACTGTTTAAGTTTATCACTACTGTATTACTAATGAAGGATTCATTCTGTACACTTCTACCTAACTATTTACAAGTCGGTTTTTCTGTAACATGATAATACATCTGAAGTTTATACACATGTGCATGTATGGTATGTATTATACAGTAGATATCAATTTCATAACTGAAAACTTAATTATACCATTTATACAATTTGTTTATTATTATTATCATTAATTCAACCATTGTGTTGATTTAAAACTATATACACTACCGTTCAAAAGTTTGGGGTCACTTTCTAAGTCCATGATTTTTATTTCTTTCTACATTGTAAAGGAATGCTGAAGGCGTCCAAAAAATGCATTAATCTCCTTTGAACAGT
>JAQQZS010000002.1:29185061-29196412 GCA_030068045.1 Platyallabes tihoni
TAATTACAAAGCCTCTAATTAATTAGATAAATTTTTTTAATCGAGTCCCGGCCCTAATAAATACATAAAATAAATAGTCTCTTCACGAAATCAGACACTAGAATTGAAAGATATGTAATACATTACTATATAATATTTACAGACAGGTCTAAAAATAGCACTGAAGATGTTTCTCATCTAGAAATTATTCTAGAAATTAAATTACGACTTGGAAATAATCGCAAAAAATGTATATCTTAGCAAGTCAAGATATCTTGAATATTATTTCTCATTATGAGATTATAAGACCATTAAGCCTGTCTGAAGAGATAGTTCCTCATTTAACTCTAGAAATAGACATATTAAAATGTACAATTATACAATATTTGTGTAATGATGTGTATCATCACTTAATTACACTAACGTGGGTGAAAATACAGAATGTCTGTACAGTCTGCAGTACTGGAAAGAGGGGAGAGTAATGTCCTGCATTGAATATCAGTCACAGAAGCACGTTCATCAAGAAAACACACCTGATAATGTTGTCATCTTAAGCAATACTTTTCCTCCTTAATATTTGCTTTCACGTCATTTTGAGTCACCTCTGAACCTACTTTGTTGTGCTGTTCACGGCTAATGCAACAAGGCTACAAAACTAATTAGCTTCTAACACAAGGCTCAATCCTAAATCCCTCTCTAACCCCCTGAACAAGGGCACTACTTGGTGTGTGGAACAAGGAACTGTACACTCTTCAGTACTGTACAATACATACTAGCTTTCAATTTAACCCTAAACCCAGAAGTTAGATAATATTCTAAAGTGAAATTAATAGAAATATAAAGTTAATCTCATACGTTTCTCAGGACTGTCCACTACCTCTATGGTTTATTCTCTTCAACCTTTGTCAACATAGTACTGATAATGATTTAAATCAGAATCTGTTAGTAATAAATTATGTTTTTGGAACTGTTATATGAATGCAATTTCACACACAGGCTGTTGTGCTGAATATTAGCACAGCTGTAATATATTCTGTACTCGGGCTGCGCCTTCATAACTACAACACATGACAGCCGTGCTGATATTCATCGGAACAGCACAACCCTGAGTATGATATTGCTTATATATGTGCAAACAAAATGACATAACTTCTAGAAAAAGCACACTGTAATTGTCTCAATTTAGAATTTTTTTTTATTCGGCAATATTCAAATGTTTTTTTTTTGTTTGCTAAAATATAATTTTTGCAGCTTATGATTTAAAAAATTCAGGTTTGAGTAAATAAACTTAATAAATAAATGAATTCATAAATGCACCAAAAGTTACCTCAAGTAGGTGTGAAAAAGGAGGATATCTTTTAAGTGTTTCATTCTAAAATATTTACACCATCTGTTCCTTGGTTCAAACCCTTCTATATCTTTCTTTTTTTTTTTTTTTTTTTTTATTAACGATGGTCTGTCAAAATAACACCCAGCCCTGTTTTTCCTCAACATCTGGATGTTATAATGTAGGAAAGTCTGCTTAATGTTCACACCTCAATAAGTGTTCATCATTCCTCCTAAATTAGGTATGAACATTTCTTCTGAGTGCTTTCTGTCTCATGCCTTCGTTCTGGCGTAACAGTTCTTAAAGGTGCAGGTGGTCTAAATTAAAAAGTGCTCTAACCCTGTACAAATAATCAAATAAAAAATACTTAATAAAAAAAAATAAAAAAACAGTGCATTATTTGTCAGCTAAATGCAAGCTTTAGTGTAGCTTATGCGCATGTGTGCAATCACCTGCAATGATAAATGAAAGAAAAGAGCACTGTGGTGAGTCACACTATCATGAAGCACACTAAGTTTAAATGTATCTACCTACAAAATGATAAGAAAAGCGAATAACAGTATGGAGCAGATTTGCCTTCTTTGACTGTTGAACATATGTACATGTCCATGAGGCAATTATAAATAAGCACTAAAGTCCTGGATAAGTAACCTGTTTGTCGCAGATGCCAAGGCTACTGATTTGTCCATCCCTGATATCACCCGTGTCCAATGAGAATCCAGACAGCACTATAGCATGGCTACAGCCCAATTAGTGCACTACAAAGTGAGTAGTCTGAATAAATTCAGACTATAGAATGGATATAATTTTTTTGCTGTACTTTTCCTTTAAGGATGATGTGAAAGCATGCAGGGAACTTGACAGTGATCAGGGTTCATTAAGGCACATGGCGGGATATTTCGCAGATAGACAAACAGTGTTAACCTGAAGACTGGACTGTGGAATTTAATCAAATCTAGCTAAATATGTTAAAGTGGTGCAATATATATGAATTGAAGTTATGGTTTTTCCTCTGGAATAATGACAGTGTGCAGGAACGCTATAAAGTCAGTATGCTTCGCTCTAACAAGCACATTGGATCTCAAATGAACTGAAGCTAAAACAAATTACATTACATTTGTGAAAATCATATGTATTAAATTATATAATTATATTGTTAATGAAACAATTCATTAATCATTAATCAATTTATCTACACAAGTGTGACATGTGATTTCTATTATCTTAAAAATTACCTTTAAATGAAAAACACACCAAATATTCAACATTATTACGGATTCAAAGCTGTGGCATTACATGGAAGATGCTTTGGAAGAAAATTATTATAATGGATACTAACAAAAGACTTTTAAAAATAATAATATTAGGAGGTGGACATTAGAGGATTTATTACTGATAATCTCCTAATATACAGATTTTAAACATTCTTGTAATACAGTAGCTAAAACACAATTGTTCATTATTTTTCACAAATTATACTATTTAGTCTTTTCTTTAGTCGGTTTCTGGAAGTGTGCAAATGTATACCTATATAATATAATAAGAACAAATATAAAAAGTATACTTATGGGGTAAGGTAGCTGTAAAAAAAAAAAAAAAGACGTGCGTGTACTAATAAACATTCGTATAATATAGTCCTATATGTAAAGCAAAATATGTGTATTGGTAATTACATGCCTGAGAATTCTGAAATAGGAATTAAAGCACCTCCTACCTTGGCCTTAATTATGGGATTAAGTTAATTAATTCATTTAGCTATCACGAGCCATGTCTTTACACTAAACAATACGATCAATGTACAAATTTATTTAATGTTAAGGTGTACTGTACTTCATACCTTATACCTGCTCTTGTGCCTTGAAATATTTAATCCAAGCATTAATTATAAAGTTGAAACAAATTCTTTATCTTCATATATTTGCTCTCCCTCATCATATACAGGTTCAATTAACTCCACACATACTTCTGTTTTTCCCACTAATGGACAATTCAACTTTAGGAGTGTGACAAGTGACTCCTATTACCTTAAAATGACAGTTCAAGGAAAACACAAATAAAAAATATATTAAACAACAGAATATCACAAATATGAAACAATGGTGTGACATGACACATGGGTCGGGAGGCAATTCTATTAAATAGTAATAAAATGTAAAGACTTGTTGTAACAAATATAATGTTGAGAGGTGGATGTTAGAGGATTTACCACTATAATTTCTTAATCATAAAAGATTTGAAGATCATTGTAAATGCTAAACCACTTTTTTGTGGTTTATGATGATGATTAGTTCTTGTCCTATTCAGGTCCTAGGGCTGTGTGAACTTTTACACTTATTTGTATAGAATATAGTATAACAAAAATCTCACTTTGGAAAACGTGTCATTCTCATGCATGAATAGTCTAAAATAGAAATATAACCAACATCAACCTGAGCCTTATTTATGTAAATAAGTTAACTGGTATCTTAAGTCTTTTCTTGAAACCAAGCAATATGAACACAATACAAATCATATTTAATGAAGAATTCATGTCCTTAACACCTGACACCTAAATGATCTCATGGGTTATAAGATTTACCCAAGCATTGGCTATAGATGAACAAATGTTTATTTATTTCCAATTTAAAGCTGGCATTTTTATATCTTTGTACAGCATATTTATTCATCCATGCGATCTCTACAGGAAAATGAAGATAGGAAAATGACCCAGCTGACCCTTCCTACCCTTGTTACCTCGTCACCTAATACTCTTCCAGGTTACTCATCCGTCTTGTCCTTCCCCAAAACCATCCTCTCGTTTACCCCTTGTCCTTCCTGCACTGAGCGGCTGTCGTCTTCCAGGCCGGAGGGGCTGATGGGAGCTCCTTGTATTGTGCTGTCTGAGATCTGAGAGATGACATCGGCCTGTTGCTCCGAGTGCTGCCTCTCGATCGGAGAGCCAGGTATCACAGAGGAACAGATGGATGGCTGGATAATAGAAAGATGGTAAAAAAGGTCAGCATGACAGAGTCTTGTATTATAGGATAAGCTGGCCCTAAATCAATTTGGTCATTAAATAATTTAACTGTAGTTAATGAAAACCGGAAAACGTCCTGTGTGTGTATGGATACCTGCAATGAAACACGAGACTTGTTATGCTTTTTTCCCTTCAGCTTGGCCAGCGTCCCTCGCAGACCCGATCTCTCAGTCATTTCCAGCGCTGCCTTTAACAGTTTTGGAGTTTCTGCCCGGGCAGGGATCACCCGCACTGGCTCCTTCTCCTCCTCTTTCTTCTTCTCTGGCTTCTTATCTGCCAGCATTTTCCTTCACAAGACACAAAATCCACAGTATCAGCCAAATAACACACTACTGAGGTCACCTGTCATGCCTTGATAAATCTGTCGACAATATTAAGAAGGTAATTAGATCAGTTGCCACATCATGTGCATGGCGTCTCACTTTGCTTTCTTGCGTAGCAGTTTCTGAGACTCGGGATAGTGCACTAGGATTTCGTTGAGGCCCTTCTTGTCCAAGATGAAGAGATTAGCAAAGCCGTGCGCTATGACGTTGGCAGTTCGACGGTTTCCTCCTCCAACCGCTAACAAGCTTCATGCCAAAGAGACACAAACACACACAGGTCAGCTTTAAGTTACCCTGGTGGGGGTGAAGGATAACTAGCTGAATGTTTTTACCTGATTTCGCCAAACACAGATCCTGCTTTCAGCGTCACAAATATAGTTTTTCCATCTGGTCCGCCAACCACCTGAACCTCTCCTGACTTTATGATGTACATCTCTCGACCAACTTCCCCCTGCACCAGAACAAGAATGAGTACAACAATACTCATGGCGTGTCTGATCTTGTAGCTTTGGGAATAAAACATTTCAATGTGCAATAGTCTGTGTATTTATTTAGTATCTGCAATAATCTGTTTTATCCAGCGAAAGCAAGAGTTAAATGTAGAAAAAAGATGGAGTCTAAGCCACACTTACAATAGATGCATAAATAAAATAAAATCTGCCAGAAAACCCTATTTGCTTAAATGGAAGCAGATAGCTGTTAGCAGATAACTCATGTTCATCTAATCTGATTAACCTTGAGAATCTCCTCAGCATGTGTCAAAAGAAAAAAAGAAGCCTGGGTCACATCTTCCTGGAACAGCTGCTTCTTATTATTGTTTCAGGACACCGAGCTATCATGCTAACTAAATTTTATTATTATATTCTTATTTTTTATTCTTTATTTGAATTCTTTAAGGTCATGGGCGGTTATTAAAACATTTCACTGCATATCATACTGTGTATGACTGTGAATGTGAGAAATAAAATTTGAATTTGAAATGTTTTAAAGAAGGCCATACATCTGTTAATGACGCTCCTGGCCCTGGTGACTCGAAGCCCATAGGCGAATGGAACGCCTGATCCTTGAAACTTTACGAATAACTTGTCACCAACTTGAGATAGAAACGTGTATGTCTGTGGGAACTGTACACACAATCATTCAGCAACACCACTTGCACATTACAAGAAACATTAAAGGAGTTCCTGGGAGGCCAGCGTTTCAGACTTCCGATCATGGTTCCGGCATACCGAGAAATCTTTCTACCTTGATGGTATCCAAGCACTAGTGAAACACTGGGATAAGTGCATTACAGTAGCAGGGGATTGTAATATAATGTAATATACTATTTAACATGCTAGAAATAAGGCAGAAGCTTTTAGCGGTGTATAAAGCCATAATTTTCTCTTATAACTCAAAAAGTACAAAATAACTAGCTGGCTAATGTTGATTGTTTACTAAACCAGTACTATGCTTCCAGAAACCTGTCGCTCCAGAACCATCTAACATCCACTGATTTCGCTCTCCTATTTAACATAAGGTTCATGGTATCAAAATTGAGTTTGTTCAAAATAAATAAATGTTACACTTAGGTTGTATTGGAAGGCAAGGAGACGTCAAAAATTCCGCAAAGATAGTGTACAGTAGTAAAAAGTATTGTTAAATATTCTATTTCCAATAAAAATGGCTAGTGTAGTCATTACATTTCTCTGAAGCATAGTTTGGTAACACGACACCTACCATATATGAACATACATGTATTTAATGAAAAGAATGTCTTGTTAAACCTTTTTGCAGACGTAGTCTCCGGGAAGGTACACGACTGATCTGAGCCTTTTCAGCAGGTCATAGATCATCTGCCTGTCACAGCCCTGACATAAAGAAAAGAATAACACGATAAAAAGTCACCTTGAAAAGTCTACAATGTAAAAAACTAGTGCAATATATTGCATTACAGTGTTGTGAATGCTAGTTCATACCATGTGTGCTTAAAATTATATAATTATATCTATGTATAATTTGCATCTAGGAGCTCTTTTAAACATTATAGTCTACACACTGTGTCTACACAAAAATGAATATGAACATGGTTGAGTTACAAGAAATGCGGGCTATTTAAAGAAATCTCAAAGCAGGTTGTTCATACCTCAAACAGTGGCACTTTGCTGACAATTGAGTAACTCACATCCACTGCTATATCAAGCCTCATCTTGTCTGGCAACTGCACAAGCAACTCTTCTTCATCTGGCACAGAATTAGAGAAATGTTAGCTAAAGTAATAGGCCATGTTCTGGTGTCCAGGACAACTCTAATGCAGTATTCTGTTCATCAGTCACATTTTTTTTATTGCGCCAAACACACTTGATTGCCAGGCCTGTGTTTATCCAAAAAACAGAAAGAATAAAAATCAGGGACTGGCACATAGACTATTAGAAGTGAGAAATCACTCTTTATGCACTTTATGTTGTCTTTTTGTATAGTACTTAAATAGTTTTTTTGTTTTGTTGCAGCTAGTCAGCTAATTAGGTGTCTTAGTTAGCTAGTTATATTCCAATAAAAGCCTACTTGACTTGAACCTTAGAATCTTACCCAGCATGCCTTGAGACTGCCAGGTGTAGTTGTACCAGGTCTTTACCCGGTACTGCACGTCTTTGGGGATGCGGTTAGCGGCCATGTACTTTGCGGTGCTGTCCATGCATGAGCGGTAGTGTGTCTGATCAGCTGTTGCAGCACCTACCACATCTCTCATCTAACACACCAAAGAGTATTTAATTTTATGAGGCTGGAGGTGAGCCATGTAACAAAACCTATGCATGGTATACTGTACTATAATAATAATAATAATAATAATAATAATAAATAATAATAATAATCCCACATTTATAATGCACTTTAAATTGCACAGCAAATAAGCTCTGATAAAAACATAAGTTTTAAGGCCAAATTTAAAATCATCAACAGTCTGTGGCATCCTCAGATACACAGGAAGAGCATTCCATAGTCTAGGTGTCTAGGAAGCTTGGTCTTCTGAGGTTTCAGAAGATGAACTGAGACAGAGCGGAGGTTGCGTGTAGATGTATGTGAAGTAATAAGTTCTTTGAGATATGGAGGGGCATCCCCATAGATGCATTCGTGGATAAGAAGGGCAACCTTGTATTCAATTCTGAATGAAACAGGGAGCCAATGAAGAGACTTAAGGATGGGCGTAATATGGTAAAATTTACATACTCTCATCAGGATCCTAGCAGCGCAGTTTTGAATATACTGCAGTTTTTGAAGGCTTTTTCCAGAAATCCCAATGAGGAGTGCATTGCAGAAGTCCAGCCTGGAGGAGTAAATGCATAGACTAACTTTTCCGCATCTGCAAATGTAAGTGCTGGACGCAGTTTAGCAATGTTCCTGAGGTGAAAGAAAGATGTCTTACACAGATGTTTGATATGCGCCTCATACAGTACATCAAATAAGAGTCCATTTTAACCCTGAGGTTAAAAACAGATGTTGACAACAGGAAATCCTGACCAGAAAAGGTGATGCTAGTGATGTTAGATGTCCTAATCTGGTGTGAGGTGCCTACTAAAATAGCTTCAGTTTTAGAGCTGTTCAGCTGCAGGAAATATTTTGCTTCATACATGACTTTACCTTCTCCAAACAGATGGTCAAAGTGGATGATAGTGGAGTAGGTGAGGAGGTTGATTTTATCCTGAGGTACAGTTTAGTATCATCAGCATAGCAATGAAATAAAATTTTATGCCGGCTGATGACACAGCCAAGAGGAAGCATATACAATATAAACAACATGGGGCCAAGCACTGAGCCCTGAGGAACACTACAGGTAACACTGTGTGTAGTGGATTTAGTGTCTCCCAGGGCAACATGCTCTGTTCTTTCAGCAAGATAAGATGAGAGCCAATTGTAAACAGAGTCAGAGAGACCTACAGTATGACATAATCTGTGAAGAAGAATGTTGTGATCAACAGTATCAAAGGCCGAAATCAAGGCCAACAGAATGAGAAGTGATGGAGAGCCAGCATCGGCCGACATCAGCAGGTCATCCGTGACTCTAACCAGAGCTGTTTCCACACTGTGGCAGGGGCGGAAACCAGACTGGAATTTCTCAAACAAATACTTTTGTTTTAGATGAGACTGAAGCTGTGCAGCAACGACTTTTTCCAGAACTTGTGAAAGGAAAGGGAGGTTAGAAATAGGCCTGAAGTTTGCAAGCACTTCTGGATTTAAGTTGGATTTTTTAAGAATCTGATGACAGCAGTTTTCAGTGAAGGGGGAACATATCCAAACTGGAGAGAGTGATTTATGATCCTGATAATCAGGCGACTTATAGGTTGGATTTAACCAAAACTGACGGAAAAGGGTCCAGAGCAAACCAATTTGATGGTTTCATCTTTCTGATAATGACCTCAACCTCTTGCTGCGTACCGTCAGAAAAACAGCTGAAATGTTGCAACATCCCTGGCCGTGGATCATCCATCAAGACAGTCAGTGCAGAGGAACTGGATAGAGATGAGCGGATGGTATCCACTTTTTTCCTGAAGAAAGTAATGATGTTATTGCATCTCTCCTCTGTAGCTCCCAAATGAGATTGAAATTGTGGTTTCAGGAGACGATTAATAGAAGAGAACAGTTGCTTGGAATTTTCAGAGTTATTGTTAATGATATTTGAGTAAAACTGTGATCTTGAGTATGGGACATGGAGATCGAGGAGACTGTTGAGGCATTTGTTGTAAAAGTCAACTGACTCTGTGACTGAGGAACATTCAACAGAGGAGAGATCCTAAAGATCTTTGCTCAGGATGTCTGGGTTGATCTTTTTCAAATTTTTGTAACATATTTGCCATTTTGCTTTTGTGGGGGAACAAGGGAGTGACAGCTCCATTGAAACAACATTGTGGTCAGACACCCCCAGATCATACACAAAAAGGTTGCTAATAGGGACAATTTGTAATAAGCAGATCCAAAATATGCCCTCTGGAATGTGTAGGAACATGAAATTGTTGTTGCAGTCCAGTAGTTGCAAAAACTCAGCTGCCAAATGGCAGGAGGGGGTGTCTACATGAATATTAAAGTCACCAAGTATAATAATGTTGGAAGAAGTGGTACAGAAAGATGTAAGAAAATCGTGGATCTCTGAGATAAACAATGGGTTTGGTTTAGGGGGTCGATAAATATGCAGTATTGTCATGTAGGAGAGAGACTTTACATTTGAATGCAAGGCATTCAAATGAAGACAGTGTAGGCACAGGAAGGGGACACAGGTCCAGTTGCTGTTGGTATAATACAGCTAAGCCACCACCACATCCAGTGCTTCGGGCTTTCTGATGGCTGATGCCATGTTTCTGTTATGCACATTCCCTTTGTCAATAGTATCATCTTGTATAAAAACTTATTTATTTATTTGAGAGAGATTGTGAATTAAAAAGTAAAATTTTTAGCATTTTTGGTGAAGTATATTTCTGTAATAATATGGACATAGAATGTTCAGCGCAGAAGTCCGAGTTCTTTTATGGCAGCAATGCACGTTGAAATGAAATAATTGTTATGACTTGACAACTGCAGGATAGTGTACATGAGCTTTATGCCGGTCGCTGAAGGACTTTCAGAGCTAGCCATCTGCCAAAAACAGAGATAGCCAAACAACTGCAGAGGCAGAGAACCAGGCTCAAACACCCCAGCGCATCGAGACAACAGAGTAGAGGGGGGGAAAAAACTCCAGGTAAAAACTAGTTTAAAAAGAAAAACAGTAGCTAAAAACAGCCTTCGGGTTACTAATAGTCCATATAAAAAGGCAAGAAAACATAAAAATGCTAAACTTTCAAATGAAATAAACATAAAACTAGCAAAAGAAGCACAGCAGCAGGAGAAGCGGCAAACAGCCAGCGCCAGCGTCCTCTTCCTACATTTCTAAGGACTTCTAAGGACTATAAGGACTTAAACATGTCTATGGGGTGAGCGGTTACAGGAAAATCATCAACGACAGAGAAGAGGTTGATTAAGTGTTTAACTGCTCTTATACCATTGAAATGAAAATTCATGAAATAATTATACTTAATTTAGCTCCTGTTAACATTTACATTGCAGCAGCAATAAATATATGTTCCTCTTATTGCCTCTCTTTTTCATAATACAAAAGAATAATGCACTTTACTGGCTTGACTCCTTCTACAGTGTCAAATAAATCTCTCACTAAACAAAGTAAAAACATGTGTATTCCTTAATTAACAAGGCATCTGTACATTTTTATTGTTAGCCTTGTTAGATTATATGGAAGTACAATTCCATGTAAATGAGCAGTTCCTATACAGAAAATTAATTAACATCTGCTGACCAATTGGAGTTGAGAATTCCAGAGTGCTCTGGTATACAGTATATGATAATAAACAGCTAGTGTACCTGTCCAATCATGATGGAGAAGGCAAGCACGCCAATAAAGTAGTTGACGAGCTGAAATATATACTCTTCCTGTGTAGTCGGTTCTGGCAGTCCACCGACCGTGATCAGAGTCTTTACAGCGAAGTAGTAACACCGGATGTATCTGTGGAAAAATTGATACAGAGGATGTTAGGTGGCAAGTGAGAACTTATGTATTAACATTATAATTAGATATAAAGTTTAACAGATATTAATACAAAAATATTAAAACAAACAAATTTATAAATTTGTTTTGGAACTATATATATATATATATATATATATATATATATAAAAATAGTTT
>JAQQZS010000002.1:29200773-29219624 GCA_030068045.1 Platyallabes tihoni
TTGGAACTGCCAGGCAGGAGGTCTAGAGGAAGACCAAAGAGGAGATTTATGGATGTAGTGAGAGAGGACATGAAGTTGGTGTGGTGTGAGAGAAGAGGATGCAGAGGATCGGGTTAGATGGAGGCAGATGATTCGCTGAGGCGACCCCTGAAAGGGAACAGCCAAAGAAGATTTAGATTTTTTAAATTTATCACTTTGGGAAATAACTGTAAAACAGTTTTAAAAAAAAACAGCGAATCTCTGGCATGGTCAACTTAATAAGCCCCGATGACCATCTTTGACATGCGCTGGAGTGGAAATGTGGTGGCGTCAACAAAGGGATGTCACTAATTACATCACAAGCCCGATAGGAGCTAGAACATAACTCCTTGGTAGTCAGGAAGTAATTAACATTAATTTTTAACATGAAATAAGATCTTACATCAATTAATAATTTAAAAAATGGCAAACTGGTATGGTATTATATAAATAATAAAATTCTTGGTTTTCTTGTTATAAAATTACATCATCAACCTGTTGTTGATTATTTTTCCATACCTGCACACTCCCCCAGTTTTTATTGCTTACTGTAATGTGAACTTGTCATAACACTAGAAAAGTATCTCCAAATCTACAATGCAAGCTTGTGCTCACCTATAGACATACGCTTTGGCGAGAATGGCCTCCAGGCGGGTGTTAAACTCAACGAAAGACAAGACCTGAAGCACAGAAAGAGAGATCAAAGTGATGAATTCTTGACTCAGCACTGGGTTTTTAAGTGGTGCAGATTGTTGAAACATGCTGCTACTGGTGATAATCACTCAAAGCTAACAATAGTTGCTCAGCCTGAGAATTAAATTGTGTTTACATATTCTTGAAAGAACTATTTTGGTGGACTGTTCAATTAAAATTAGACACACAGAGGAAAATCTGAGGCCTGCCTTGAGTATACGTGAGCAGCGGAGGAGAGGTTTGACCCCATCTATGAGGTAAAAGAATTCCAGGGGAAGAAGGCTGATCACGTCCAGCTGAAATATATTTAAAGAAAAACCATATAAGCAGCAGGAGCCAAAGGACATCAACAATTACAATACAAGTCAGAGTAACTGAGTTGACTGCTGAGAATGACCAAAGCTTTGCTCCAACCTTAAATCGCAAATCTTTCATGTAATTGGCTCTCATTTCCTTCTTGTCACTCTAGAAAAAAGACAGATGCAGAGAGTGTAATTTCTGCGGTGTTTAAATCAAATGTACATCAAACTCGAAAATCTAAAATCTCATGTTTGGTTTGACGGCTCTAATTCCTACTGGCTGTGATTTCCCAAACGGCACGTACGACAATATCACCGCCTCGAATGAACTGCAGTCGTGGCTGAAACAGGAGGATGTCCAGAATGTAGATGGTGTCACACAGGTAATCAGCTAGCAGCCACAGGTAAAGGGAGCCATTGACATCATAGGAGAAAGCCCAGCGCGCTGGGATCATCCAGACATTCCAGTTCCAGGCCACTGTTACTAAAAAGAGCCATAGGACATAGCCCAGATCTACAGACAACAAAAAGACAGGACTGGTCTGTTTATTGCGAAAACATAAATTCATTTGAACCGATGGATAACAAGGTGAATGACAGAAGATGAGATAAGAACTCACTGGTGAACGGGTCGATGCTGGCTGGGAAGCGGTAATGAATCAGTCGCGCAATCCTGGACTGAGGCCTCACCTTGAAGCACAGCAGCTTGGTATATTCTTCTTGTTCAACCTTCTCTTCAGTAGGAGCGGGCTGACTCTCATCAGCAGGTGCTGGTTCCTTTGGAGGCTCAGGAGGAGGAGGAGGAGGAGGAGGTGCTGCAGGTGCTGTGGTGGGTTAAAAAAAATGGCAGTGCGTGGACTTTATTCCTTTTTTAGATAGGAATGAAAAGGCTTTATACTCTGCTGAGTCTTGGTTCTAAACATTCACACAGCATGTTTCTGTTCATGTACTGAATTGTGTTGTTCTATGCTATCTTCTTCTATCTTCTTCAGGGTGGTTTATTAGGTGCAATCTGGGAGGATAAATTCATCTAATGAACCGTACTGCGTTGCATTAATTAGGATATTACGTTATTAGACTGGGGAGTGACCAACTATACCCAGCAGGATCTTTAACTTTAGATGAGTGTTGTAATATACTTGTAACAATGTTTGGGTGACGTCCATCATCAAGACAAAGTCAAAACAACATTGTTTTTTGACAAAATTCGACTTTGATAAAACGATTTTGAGAAAACATTGAATGAACTAAAACACAAAGTTGCAAATGCCACCTCGACATGACAAAAATTAGAACTTTATTTGGAGCATTGATGCCGATTAACATCCATTGGAACAACGTCCAACCACATCCGACACTCTGCATAAGGGCTCTGTATAAAACCACCCAGCATGCCAACACCATGTGCCATCCCTCCACATCATAACATAAACATGACCTATTTGACATATACTGTATGACTGGTCAGCATCACACAACGATCAGCAGCAGATACAAGAAGACCCAAGAAGAAATAAAATAATTCTGCCACACAGGAGCGTGTTTGAATTAAGGTTACAGCAGATTGAGCTCACTTGCAGGTGGTGTGTCCTCATCTAAGTCGTGAGGATCTATAAGTTTCTCCTTGGCCCGTTCTGTCCTCTCTTTAAACAGTTTGACCAGCTCTTGAAGACGCTCGTTCACCATCATGCTGGCCTGACTGGCGGCTGATGATGGACGCTCCTTCAGCCTGTAAATGTCACGCATACAGCTAAGTACAGAACATACTGAAGCCCACAGGAATATCAGTGCACACTATTTATTTATCTGTCTGTATATCTGTCTGACTGTCTGTCTCTCTATAAAGTGTACTTCAGTCATAAAGATAAAGGTCCATCCATCCAAGTCCCCCATCTATCCATTTAACCATCCACTATTACTGTATATCCACCATTACTGTATCAACCCTACATTTATCTAAGTGTAGAACCACTTTAGGTTCTTTGTACCTTGGGGATATTTTCCCCAACATTTTTGAAACATCATAAAATATATTTTATATAAATTGTTAGTTTACAATACCTTATAATTTCTAACCAAGACTAACCAAACACGCAACGCATTTCCATAATTTTGGAACATGTATTATTTCAGTAATACACACAAAATGATACATTCAACAAAAAAATATTTTGGCAGCTCTACTGTAAGACTTAAAATAAAAAACCACACAGTTTTGCCAGACATTCCTCAGAGATGATCGAATGTGCCTCTGGCAGGACATCTTAAAGATTAGCTGTTTAGACATGTCTTTCTCACAGCTTTGATGTGTTTTATAGAAACATACTTGACTGTCTGGTGCTTAGGTGATATGTTATTTTTGCTTACGGATCTTCACCACTCGTGATGCTGCTCTGGCTCGGCCAGGCCCTGACTGCAGTCTCCAGCTCCTCATCTTCCTCATCTCCTGAAGAGTACAGTTTCTTTCTGTCACAAAGAGCAAAATAAGATAAACAGAAGGTTTTTTTTTTCCTTTGTTTTATTCCTCTTATACCACAGCAGTTTGCTCTTATTTGTGTTTTGTTCAAATTTATAGTTATTTTTAATGCTATGTAACATCCTCAAAACTGTTATATTTCTCAGTTACAATATGTTATATTAGCACTGATACTGAAGACTCCTTCCATATAAATATACATTCTCATCAGGATGCTGCTTATTTAACTTGCTTATTAAACACTGCTTGTTTATTGTTAGGCTTACATTATGTGGAGCATCCTCCATCAAATCCCTTTAGAGAGCTTTTACTATAGAAACCATAACATAATTTTAAAAAAAAGTACATTAATGTAAACTCATGATTTGCAGCTGCACTAAAGTGAACAGATGCAGAAATAGAATGAGGGTGGATAAAATGCTTGTCACGCACAAGACACTTTTTATGACTTTATGAGTTTGCGACAATGGGATGAAGCCAGACAATAAATCATATTAAGCTTCTTACATTTTCGTCCAAATAGTTTGTGGCTTTCGGTCCCTTGCACCAGCATAGTTTCCATCGCAGGTTTATGTGTGTGTGTGTGTGTGTGTGTGTGTTTGTTTGTGTGTGTTTGAGTATGCAGGAATGAAAAAAAAAATCCAAACAAAAAAAAATTATATTAGACAAAATAAGTCTATAAATATAAGGTCATAAAATAAGGTAATTGCATGCAAATTCATATTTTATAGACGTTGCTAGCAAACATGAGCTAACCTGTTATCATAAATATCAGCTAAGCTAGCAAAAATTCTGAGAGAATTCAACTAACATTTACAACTGTTAGCTAACTATCTAACCTATACTTTCCTGAAATGACTTTTAAAGTCAAACTTATAAATGTTGCCATAAATGTAAATGCAGTCATTCACAATGCTCACTTAAGTTAATATTTGCTAAGCCTTATTGACAAACATTAATAATATCAATTTCTAGTTCTAGCTAATTCTCTACCTTAAGCTAATATAATAGCTTAGATGGATAAAAGTATACCTCAGAATACCTCAGAAGGGCTTATATGCTTATGCTGGTCAATCATCTAACTTGAGCATATCTAGCAGAATTCTGAGAAATTTTAATTCAGGTATCTTTTTTAGGGATTTTTCCCCTTTCTGTTAATAGTACCTAGGATTTACCAGAAGATTATTAAGGCTAATTTTATCCTTATCTAATTAGCACTTCTACCTCACACAATAATTCTCAATATATCTTTCAGAAAATCTTGGTTTATCTTAATCTAGGTTTGTTTACCTATTAATGCTAGCGAGATTGCTTCAAATCTTAAACATTACAATTCACAAACATTTTATTGGTTATTTAGTTTGTTTCAGATGGAAAAGCAAAATATTTCACAAAATAAAGCATATAAAGTAAATGCATATCTTGGAAATCGCTTCATTTTAAAGAAACCACTGCTTTAGATATACAGTATATTAAGAAATATAGCCATTTAATATAATTAATGTGCTTAGTTATGGTTGTGAGTATTGATATGCATTAAGTAAAGATCTTCAAAATTACAACCAAATATTTATACTGCATTATTTCCTTACTATTAGGATAAAGTGTTTGTTTTCTACACTTTGCATTCAAAGTCTTCTTACTGACTAGGGGAATAACAGAAGATCCAAACCTGGTTCGGCTTGTTTTGGATGGTCCTGGCACAGTGAGGGTTTTGATGTTTGGGTCCTGTGGGGTAATAATCTGAAGCATGTGGTGGGAAGATTTCCCATGTTGCTCATTATCTGAGTCCATGTCTTCCACATTTACGGCTGGGTGCACGCTCAATCTGGAGCTAGCTACAAGTAGCAGATCGTAATGAAAATCAACATTGGGATATGGCAAAAATATAAATCCTGTTTTTTTTCGTGATGTTTTACTGCAGTAATTCAGCAGAAAGCACTATTGACAGTATTTAGCATTTATTAAAGCCTATGTGAATGCATAATGTTCCCAGATACATAAGAAATTGCTAAAGTTTGGCTTCATTATTGAATTATTGGTTGGATTTGGATCATTGGATCATCTTTATTTTGTCAGTATACACTGCTGAAAGGTTCACTGTAAGCCGAAAGATTTGGAAAAGAAATATCTTTCTGCTTAGGTCTGATTTTGCAGTACACTAGAGTACTTTTATACATACTATATACAGAGACATTAAAAATATATATATACCATTGTCTACAGCGTTTAGATTTAGCAAAAGAGTCACAAATGGATCACCTGAAGGTCTACTGGAGGTGAGTTCATCTTCACCATTAAAAATAGGGTTAGAGAGGCCTGAAAGCTGATGTGATGGGCTGATGGGGGGCAGACGAGGATAGAAGGGCACATTGGGCAAATCCTGAACAGAGCTGGGCGAGGAAGGGGACGGGGTACGGGAGATCTGGAGGGGGGACTGGCGGACCAGACGGTCCAGCTCCAGGTCCCGACTCCGTTGCTGCTGCTGAGGTTTAGACATTGTTTTGAGGTCTGATGCTGCTCAGACAATTCTGAACAGTGTTGTAGCACTGCCGAGGAACACTATTCAAGTGCTGAGGAAGGTTGGATAGATGATGAGGAATGTTAGATAAGCGCTGCGGGAAGTTGGATAAGTGTTTTGAGAAATCTGGTAGCTTCTGTGGAATTTTAGGTGTGTGAGGAAAACTGGAGGAAATTCGTTCAGCGAAAGCAGGAAGTTTCCGTGGTAAGGAAGGGAAGTGCTCAGGAAGCTTGGGTACACGCTGGGAAATCTGCTGAGGGATTTGAGTGATTCGTTGAGGTAGCTGGTTGAGTCTTGTAGGCAGTGACGAGAACTGCTGGGTGACCTGGGATATGTGAGATGGCAGGTTAGGTATGGGGGCCACTTGGGGCAAAGTGATATTGTTCTGTTTGAGCAGATGGTTGATGCGATTTAGGCAAAATGGAGCACAGGGAATTTTCATGAGGCAGGCCTTCAAGGTGTCACACCTGGAGGAAACTGAAAGCAGAATGGCAAAGTCATTACCTGCATCAGGAAAAGTCATTTGTTCATTTATACATTTTGCAAGTAGGGTCAGGGTAAAGGCAGAGGCAGAATTACGCCCCTGAGTGGGACATCATTCTGTCACCAGGCACAAGAAAACCTCACTCACAGCTTCTTTTTATGGTTCATGCCTGAAATTAAATGATGGCCCCATGTGTCCTGTAGTTTCCTTTAGGTTCTCCAGTTTCCTCTGATCTCCCAAAAACATATATGTTGAAAGGGTACTATATATTTCCTGAAGGTGTGTGTGTGTGGGTTTGCGTATTTGTAATACTTGTGAACATAAAGTCTTGAGCAGTTTGCTCTAAAATTCCCCAATGACCAGAGCATGAAAGCAAAACAATTCCAACGAACGTACTGAAAATTATTAAACAATATATGCATGGATTTTGTATACACTCTTTAATATTTGGTACTATGTGGTTGATCTGTTGCCAATCTGATTTACAGTATATAACATAAAAAAAAATAACTTACCATTAGTTCCGTCATCAGTTAACACGCCTTCATCCTAAAAGCAGAAAAGGTACTGTGACAAATGAATAACAGTGATCTATAATGAATAACTCAAAAAAAAATGTTTTTAAAAAACTTGGATAGGAATGATAGAAGAGCCTCCAAGATCAGATTGCTGCAGTGACAGAACGTTCAGATTAAGATGTAAAGATTATAGATCCCAATTGTTTAGATTTTGCAGGATTTTTAATATATAAATACAGCTGTTTCCTTTTATGTCCGGATGAATAGCAGCTGTTTAGACAGGAATTGCTGGTCCCAGGTCAGTGCCCCTTCCTGAGAGTTCTCGGATACACATCGGGTAACGTGTAAAGAACTTTCTCCTAAATGATAACCGGGTCTTTTTTCTTTTTTCCCCACAGAGTTCAATTATAGCCAGTATTATAAACTCAGATCAAAGCAAATTAAATGTTTTTAAAGGACATATAAGAAGACTGACAGAGTCAAAACCACATTTAAAAAAGCCCCTGATCTAAACCATACTGTATTGAAAAACTGGAGTGGGTTGTAGAGAAGAGTTCACCAGGGAGAACCCTGCATCTGGCAGCTGTGGAAAGAATCTGCAATAAGGTGTGGATTGTGCTGGTATGCTAGCAAAGCACAAAGTACTTAGAACTGTCACACATGCTACAGTATTTGGTTACAATAGTTTTTATTGCAATCAAATCGTATATTTTAGATCATTTTAGATTTTGTTTAATTACACACAAAGACCCATCTTGAGAGTCCCAATAATTCTATCTTCTATATACCGCTTATCCTATATACAGGGGAAGATTCAGGAAGCCTGGAACTTATCCCAGGGTACACCCTGGACAGTGTGCCAATCCATCGCAGGGTGCACATGTACTCACTACACACTCATTCACACACTACAGGGAACTTGGTAACACCAATTGGTCTAATCTGTATGTCTTTGGATGTGGAAGGAAACCCTCCAAGCACGGGTTTGAACATGCAAACTACACACAGGCCACACACAGTAATTTAACCATCGAAGACATGAAGGTAGTTGTAGTTGTTTATGCATTAGCCTTTAAATAAGCCATTTGTACCTTTTGAAGCTATATTATCTTTGTCATTTTGTAGGGGAGGAGCTAATTTCAAGTTGATTGTTTAAGAAACTAGCCGGATTTATTGCATTGCAATATCGCAACTCCTAGATTTTCAAAATGGCATGCTTATTATATCTCAATACACTTATTCGCCTTTAATTCATCTTAAATAGTAACGTATTCCTTTTCACATATGACAGAATATTAGTAAACTCTGTAGCCCAATGTATTTAATAGCTAAAGCTTTTCAGAAGAATAGGTTTGCCCTGACAGTGTAGCCAGGTGTATCCTAACATGTCACTTCTCACCTGGATGAAGTTCTGCTTCTCGCTGGCTCTGGCGCTTGACTTTGGCTGCTGAGTGATCGTATCTGACTCTGATTCAGCCTCTGATGTGCTACCAGACTCCTCTTCCTCTGGTTCTACTGCAAGAAAAGTTTGTGGTCTAAACGTTTCAGGAGAAACAGATTGATCTGCTGTCAAAGTGTTCGGCTTGGAAGAAGGAAGTGCTGGATCTTCTACACCAGGTGCATCTTCATCCTCATCATTATCTTCTTCTCCTTCTTCTTCTGGATCATCAACCTCCTGGATGAACTTCTCAACTGGAGATAGTTCCTGACACCTGTTGCGCGCGCGCACACACACACATACACACACACACACACACACACACACAATATTATATATTGTTTCACATAATGCAAATATTATATCACTCCCATAATCATGTGATAATTCATATTATTTCAATATACGCTGATCAGCCATAACATTATGACCACCTGCCTAATATTCAGTAGGCCCCCCTTTGCCACCAACACAGCAATGACCTGTGTGTTCTGACACCTTTCTACTGGCACCAACATTAACCTTTTCCTCAAATTTAAGGCTACTTCTATTGCTCTTCTATTGGATTGGACTACATGGGCCAGCCTTCACTCCCCATGTGCATCAGTAAGCCTTGCTCACCCATGACCCTGTCGCCAGTTCACCATTTTTCCTTCCTTGGATTACTTTTGGTATGTCCTGACCCCTGCAGACCGGGAACATCCCACAAGAGCTGCAGTTTTGGAGTTGCTCTGACCCAGTTGTCTAGCTATAACAATTTGGCCCTTCTCACATTATACCTCGTTACAATGGCAGCTGGAAGTGGTTGGGATTATTAGGCAGCCATCCATCCATCCATCCATCCATCTAGAATCCTCTGTAGTCCAACTAGGGACTGTGGAGACTAATGGTGACCATTGTATTTATTCCCTTTTTTTTTTTTTTTTACGACAGTGGTAAGGTCAACATTCACACATGCACTCACACACTAAAGGCAATTTCGGAACACCAGTTAGTGTTCTAATCTGCATGTCTTTGGACTGTGGGAGGAAACCAGAGTAACCGGAGGGAACCCACCAAGCACGGGGAGAACATGCAAACTCCATGCACACAGACTAATTTCGGGGATCGATCCCGAACTCTGGAAGTGAAAGGCAACACTGCTAACTACTAATCCACCGTGCCACAGAAAGTAGACAGAAAGTAGCCTGTTGATCTGTTGGAAGCGGAAAAAATGGGTAAGGATTTGAGTGACTTTGACAAGAACCAGATTGTGGTGGCTAGACGACTGGGTCAGAGCACTGCAGTTCTTGTGGGATGTTCCCGTCTACAGTGGTCAGGACATACCACGAGTGATCCAAGGAAGGAAAACCGGTGAACTGGAGACAGGGTCATGGGTGGTCAAGTTTCACTGAGGCACATGGGGAGCAACGTCTGGCCCGTGTAGTCCGATCCAATAGAAGCGCTAGTGATGGAAAGGTTAATGCAGGTTGTGAAGAACACACAGTGCATCACTGTTCTGGTGGCAAAAGGTGGGCAATAAACAATATTAAGCAGGTGGTCATAATGTTATGGCTGATCAGTGTGTATAATATTATTATTATCATCATTATTATTATTATTATTATTATTATTACCATATTAGAACACTATAAAAATACATATACAAAGAAAATAAGAAACAAAACTAGCATTTCATGTTAGCAACGTTCGTAGCATATAATAATGAAATCAATATTTATATTAAAAAATAATAAATTCTGAATGAAACAAATCCCCCAGAATATGAACTTACCTTGAGATGCACGGAGATATCCTCTTAAAGCTTGACCTATTAATTCCACGTCATTATAATTATCTTAATAATTAATTAATTATACTAAATAATGATTACCACTTAATGAATGATAAATATTTACTTATTTGTGCTCGGAATGTTTGCGGAAGCTCGGTGCAGCTCCGCCATCCTGAGCGAAAACAAGCAGCAGGATGCACGAGCGGTAACCAGGCAACCGTCGTTGCTATGGGATGCGGTTGCTAGGCTGGCTGTTGTCCAGGCTACTTTGCTAATCATACACAGAGATGTTTTATTAAAATAATAATAATAATAATAATAATAATAATAATAATAATAATTCCGGATTTTTTATAAACTGACGGAAAATTTAAATACTTTTACACTAAATATTAAATGTTGTTGTATTACCTTTTCCTTCTTTTTTTTTTCATATTATAAATCCCATTTTGACACGCAGGGTACAATCCAGTCTGCACAATAATACACTTCTACAGCATATATGAACGTATACCCCACCTCCTCAATTTACGTAGGAAGCACTTGTTGGGATTGAACCACTAATTGGAAAACTAGTAGCTACAGCATCCTGCCAGCAGAGGGCGCTGAGGAGTCATTTATATATATATATATGGTTATACAGGAAGCCAAACCGCGTTGGCTGCGTTTCAGTGTCCATACAAATCGGCTAAACATGGTGTATAAATAAACCCCACACCACCTGTTATACTACAATGCCCCAGAGTGAATGAGTAATTTAAAAGGCTTATGTAGCCTTTGTTTCATAACTGGGTTTAAATGGAGATGTGCTGGGGGTTGCAACCATGGTTGCCAGGTTTTGGGGTTTCCCTCAAAAATGTGATTTCCCTCAAAAATGTGATTTCCCCCACATGGTTATCACTGTAGGCATTGCACCTCCAGAGTTTGGGTTCGAATCCCACCTTGGGGTCTGTGCATGGAGTTTGCGAGTTCATGTTTGGTGGGTTTTCTCTGGGTCTTCCAGTTTCCAAAATTCCAAAGACGTGCAGATTAGGCTAATTGGTGTTCCCAGATTGTGTGAAGGGCGTCTGAGTGTGTGTGTGTGTGTGTGTGTGTCCTGTAATAGATTGGCACCCCATCCAGGGTGTACACTGCCTCATGCCCTAAGTCTACTGAGATAGGCTCCAGGCCCTGTGCGACCCTGTATACAGGATAAAGCGGTGTGGACGTTGAATGAGTGAGTGAGAGCAGGGTGCTCCATACTGTACATCCAAATAGTTATTAATTTACCCTACTTAAAAATACTTTTACTTATATACATAGGATACCTGTAGGAACTGACCTTAAAATCGTGAACATTCAATCAATCAATCAATCAATTAAGATGAGAGTATGACATCACTTCCCTCAGTGCATTCTGTGGAGTTAGGGTCTGGCATTTCTACTCTTTGGTACCGCTCCTTTTAAGCAAGGATTCCACATACTAATTCTTTCACACACACTATGAGATCCAGTGTCCCCTTACACACCCAGCATCTGATACCGATCACTCTGGCTTTGTCCTTGACTCTGTGAAAGTATTTCCTCTTTCCTCCATTACCCACATATTCTTTATGCAGGACAATATATATGCTAACAATAATATGAGAGTGAGTCGAAAAATTTATTTTAATTAACTTTTAGAAAAAAACTTTTTTTTTCCAAAACTCTTTAGCCATCTGTCAACAAGCTCCCTCATTAAAAAATGTTTAAGGCTGAGCTGCGAGCCATGAATGCGCTGCTGTCTTCACTTCATCAGAAGTTACTCTTCGTCCTTGTAGGGCTGATTTTAGGGGACCAAAGTCAGATGGAACGAGAACTATAGGGAGAATGTGATGCTTTCATCAGCCGTGGATGTGGAAAGTCGTCCGGCTCTTTCTTCAGCTTTTTTAACACTTGCCCAACCTTCCTTGAATCTATTTATACACACTCCTGCGTGACAAAACACGTTCTCTATACTGCGCATAAAGTCTTTGATAAATACCGCCATCAGACCACCAAAAACGAATTACTGCATGCTGCTCTTCTTTCAGGCAAATCACAAGTGGGGTGTGCCCGTTTTTGACCGCAAGGCAGTTACGATTGAACTGATGGAACATGTTCACACCTGCACAGCAGTGACTAAGGAGACTGCCTTGAACAGAAAGTGCTGATAAGACAGAAGTTTTAATTTAACCGGATTGCAGATCGTTTTTGACTCACCCACATAAGTATGAACATTTGCTGTTGAAGAAAACCAACAAATGACTTTATATGTGTTGTGAAAATGTGCCCTTACTCGGTGCTTTGAGTGTTGACTTCTTTCTCCTGCAGCTCCTGTAACCTGCAACATAGAAGGTGAATATAGAAGGTTACGTGTAGGAAAATGATTCTCTAAAATCTCAGCATGTACCATTGTATACAAACACTAGATGTTCTGTGAGTGTGTGTCTGTGATATGAGATGTTTCTTGAACTCATAAAGCCTGAAGTGTGTGTGTGCATTTGTTTAAGATATGTTTTGCACAGCATTAATTAGCAGAATTAGAATAATTACATTAAAGGAAGGTTTTAAAAGTATAATGAGATGTGTTTTTCTGTGTGTGTGTGTGTGTGCATGGGTGTGAGTGATTACTCTAGCTCAGCATCTTCCTCCACCTCCAGGATGGGTGTGTGTTCGGTCGCTCGGGTTCCAGCCAGCTCTCTGACAGTCACCTCCGCTGCGTGTCTCGCCACTTCCTCAGCCATCCTCGCCATCTCCAAACGCTCCTGACGCAATCTACACACACACACACAATGTGTCCTAGCTACAAAGGTCCTAGCATGTGGTCTGAAACTCTGTGTTGTTGTTTTTGTATAATTTCATTATTTTTATTCTCATATCATTGATAAAGGATGTAAGCAAACTTACTGACAGACGCTCGAGTTAGAAAAAGTTGTACAAGTCAACTAGAAAGTACATTCCTAATTTTAACCTTAGCGATAACTAAGCTTGTGTTGGTTTTTTGCAACCTTTAAGACCTGTATGTGCATTATTGTTTATAAAGAGACCTTGTAACCTTGCAACCTTTTTTTTTAAAATTTTGTGCCACATTCTAAGATGACACAGCGATTCTGTTTAACTAAGAATAGCGGAATATTCATACTAATGTCACATTAGACTCTTAGCTAGTCCCAACATATTCATAAATATCTGATAAGCAATGTAGAAAATATAGATTATTCTGACATTAAAGTGCGGTGAGTGTCAGAGCCATCATAACACCTCATTATGCTCGGTACTGAGTGGCTGTCATGAAATGCTTATGTAAATTATCAAGCAAAATAGTGCCACTAATATCTATTAATTTCCATAACCCAATCCGAGACACCAACCGTTCCTCGATAGTTGCCATGGCTTTGTCCTCTGCCTCTTTCTTTATGCTCTCAATGAAGGGGGTCCATCGTCCAGTTTGTGTCTCAGCATCTTCTTGCTTCAGGAATGATGTTGGTGCTGATGGACTCATGGCTTCCTGATCCAGTCGCTCCTCTGACTCTGCTTGTTTTGTGAAAGACGACTGCTCAGATCTCTTCTCCTGGTCCTTGTCCTGGTCATCACCTGAGTCGACCTCCTCGAGGACCAGGTCTGTGGAAGTTAACCTGGTGTGAACAGCTGGAAATATACAGTAGTCATCGGTAGATTGTGTGCTAAAAATATATACCTTGCATGAATTAACTCCCCTGTTTAACCTGATTAAGTTGTCATTAAGTAGGAAGTAGAAAAACTTTAAACTTTAAGTGCTGACACTGGAGACTCGTTCTATGAATTTGAAATAAGCATCTTCTTCTAGAAAGCTTCACAATATCACTTCACAATAGTTACTTATTGTGTTAATCGCCTGTCAGGCAAAATCCTGGTGAATGAGTTATTCCTATAGAAACGGTCATGTGTTACAACACCACATTCAGAACAATCAGAATTCAGAATTGAAAAGTGCTTGGGTATAATTGTTATTATACTATTTAATAAAATACATAACTAATCTTATCATGTAAAACAGATAGTTACTGAATGATGCCTGACCAAATTAGATCTTTGTTGTTTCCACTGTTGTTTCAGTGCCTCTGAACATCGTTTAGCGCTGCATTTCCTATTTAATTTCCTGTTTAGCTTTAGACCTTTAGACCTTTGTACCTTTGTTCACTTTATCCTGCTTTTAGATTTTTTTCTGTTCATGTATATCTTGCCAATACACCTCATGCACTTTTGTCTGTAATATGGGCTGGTTGTATGTTTGCACAAATAAATGTGAAATTCAGTTCAGTTTCGATCGTTTGTGATGTTCCCACATGAACACAGAATTATTGAAGTAAATCAGAGCATGATTAAAATTAAATAATTATGTATATAATTATGCATTTATGTAATCATGTTTGAAATCCATTAAAAGTGCCCTCTAGGTTGTCTTTGGTAGATAAACTGCCATAAAGGGACCTTTAAAGTGTACCTTTGGTACATAAATGTTCTATAAACTGACTTTTATGGTGATTCTGTGATAGATAATCTGCCATTAAATTGTTTTTTGACCTGGTGGCGTAGTGGTTAGTACTGCCGCCTTGCACCTCCTTGCAGGGTCTGGGTTGGATTCCATCTTTGGGCTCTATGTGCAGGGAGTTTGAATTTTCTCCCAGTGCGTGGTGGGTTTCCTCTGGGCACTCTAGTTTTATCCCACAATCCAAAGACATGCAGACTAAGCTAACTGGCTGTCCCTAATTGCCTGTAGTGTGTGAATGCATGTGTAAATTTTGACCAGAGGACCCACCACGGTAATAAAATGAGAATAAACACAGTGGTTGTCACCATTGGCCTCCACGGCCCCTAGTTGGACAGAGATTCCTAGATGGATGGTTGGAAAGCCCGGCTTATGGATGAAATGCCCTAATGGCTGTCCTTCTCAGGGATCAAAATGTGATGAAATGCCATATTGGGTACTCTTCCAGTATAGAATATGTGATTAAGTTATATGTTATATATAGAATATGTGTTAATATGTTAATATATTTCTGTGGTTTATTGGTTGCTGAAGATGTCCTGCAGTCCCACCTGTGCCCACTATGCTGTTACTGTCTGCTTTGTTTCTGTTTTTGCGCTGATTATTATATCAGATTTTATTATATCAGTTTTGTGGTTATTTACGCACTGTTCTTCATATCAAGAACTGAAATCATGTCATGTATATTGTGTAAGTGAAGACATTGGAGAAATCAGAAAAGGTACATACAAAAGGTGATACATACCGTGTTGTGTAACTGTTTCTGCCACGTCCTGAAAAAAATGGAGGGGAAATTGAAGCATGGTTAAAAATCAGTGGTTTAAATGATCAAGCGGCTTTAAAGAGATGCTCAAGACAAAATTGAAGTGTACAGTGTTTATCATTATCTGTAAAGAATAAGCTGCTTTGGAACAACAGCGCAAAACAAAGGAGACAAACTTCTAGCCACAGAAATGTTCTGTCTGATGAGCTGCATTTACAGTTAGGTGAAAAGCAGTGTGATAACTTTTTACTGATTTTTTCCTTTGAAGAAATGCTTGTGTCTGACTTACCCCATAATCTTCTTTACTCCTTATAACAGGCTGTGGGAAGGCCAGGCCGAGACCATGAACAATCCACCCCATCATGCTAAAAAAAAGGCACACAAAGCGAGGTATTATCACACAGAACACACGTTACAGAGAGAGAAAAGCTCAGCTGGTGACAGATTCCTACTATCATTTGGCTTTTTAACATACTTAGCTTTTGTGTCGACGTCTGTCAGGCTGGTTACTGACTCAGGAGGAGGTGAGAACACTGTGAGGAAAGAGGAACCAAAGCTGATATCAAATGTTTATACACTTGTACAAGAACTACAGTTGGTTGAAAAATCTCCAAATGAAATTTAAGAGATTTTAGATTTTTTTTAACCATATCTAACTTTATCTGAATTATTGGTGGAAGAATGAGAATGTAATGGAACTCTCTAGACACAGGTGGAATCTCTATCTGACTTGATTAGTCTTGTTATCAATGAAATTTTAAATTATTTCAAAAGAAACCTTTTTTGGTGTCCAGGAAGTTTTTGGATACTATTTGAAACAACCCAACTCAACAGAATGTATGGTATGTAAATTATATATTTTTATAACACTTCACCATTCTTTCTGTGTAAAGCAGGGATGCGGGAAGACTTTTACATTGCACGTGCTGGAATTTTAAGCAGCTATGGTCTTTGGTCATTTTGGTTCAATGGGATATATTCTTTAAATATACCGGCTAAAAAGCAAATATTCTCATTATGGTTGTGATTTGCATCAGATACCTGAAGCTAAAATCAAAGATTTCCCTCTACTTTCACCCCCAAATTTCATATGTGGTACAGTAGTGTTTAGATTATATTTACTGACCTAGTTCACTCCATCTTTTTGCATTTGTTTTGAGAAACAGGTATAGATTGAGCTCCAGCTGGGTAGGAGCTGCCTATCCTTTAGCAGGTAGTCTGTAATACTTTGGATTAATACCTTTATTTGAGCAGCGTGATGATCTTTGGGAGCCATTTTCTGGCTGGTCTGGTGGGCGGGGCATGTGGTAAGGCAGAGTATTCTGGAGACCAGTCTTTATCCACTGCATCACTCTGATATAGGGGAAAAAGTTGAAGATGCTTTGGATGAGGGGAGTGAATGCAAATGGTAAAATCAGTAACAGATGGCTATACTTCAACTGGATCTCTTAATCCTAATCTCTTAAAAAAAGGATTTCCTATGAAGACAGTCTTCATGATAGATTGAGGAACTGCTCCACCATTTGGTAGCTACATAAAGATAAAGAAGGAACGGGCAGAATATGGCGTGATTCGTAAGTTATTGAAGCAAAAAAGACTGTATCCATAAACTCAGCAGTTAAGAAATGTCAGATTTTATGCTTATCCTAAAAAATCATTTTAACTTACATTACTTTAACTTATATTGCATAAGTTGCCTTTTGTCTACATAAGTATATTATTATAAAAATCACAAATGCACTAACTTTTGTGAGATGCTTCATATTGAAATAAATAAGTGTTTTAAAAACAGATTTCAGGCTTCTGTAAGCGTGTAGCTCACTCTGGACGGAACTGAGATGAATGCTGCTCTTCAGACACTTCATCCTCTGAGACCATTCCCACCACTGGAACAGTAGGAACAGGCTCTGCAACTGATCACACAATGAACAGTTATTGATTTGCTTCTGAGGTAAGCTCAACCACCTCATCATAATCAGAGTACAGCCTGAAAAGTCACCCACCTGGAGGTTCTTCAACATTGCAAACCTGGAAGTAAAAAAAGATTTGCATGTGACGAAACAATGCGTCGGCAAGTAGATTTTGTTTATAGAAGTAAGTTATTGACTTTTTAACAAAATTATTATTATTATAATTATTATTATTGGTGAACAATAACTATAGTACATGCATGTTATCTGTTGTTGTACTTAAGTACTTTTTTAAAATTCTGTATTTTTTTTTTACATCTTTATACTTTTACTCCACTATACTGTATTTATCTCTACATTTACCGTATTCCTTATTATTCTAAAGCAGGAAACTGCTTTGCTAAATTAAAAAAAAAAAAAAAAAAGTAATACAACACAGGCATGCCTTGAAGCAAACCAATTATAGAGCAGCGCATCATTTCAATAGTTGAGAAAAAATGAGCAATAATCTATCGCCTTCATAAAGTTAGAGCATTAACAGGGTGGACAACTGCCTGACATATCACATGGGGCTGGGGTAGTGCAACATCCTTGCCCTTAGATATATCTAAAACCTTGGAACAAAAGAATGTACAGTATGTGCCATTTACAAATGCATTCTGTCTCCTCAATATACAGAAAATGGAAATATAGGGCACAAGGCAGAGTACACCCTGCATGGGGCACCAACTTGTAGGATGGCACAAACACGCACTCACGCACACCCAGTTACATACCACAGGCAATTTGGAAACACCATTCAACCTACCGGCATGTCTTTGGACTGTGGGAGGAAACCAGAGTACCTGGAGGAAACTCGCCAGGCAAGCTAAATTATTATCTAAGTTATACATTTACTGGGTTGCACTTTAGGCCACCATCAAATGGTTACACCATAAACTGGAATAGTCAGATATAACATGTGGCCGTTCTTACACATGGCTCTGTCTAAATAGTAATGCAAAATGCTGAACAGCAACATGTAACAGGCTTATAAAATATGAACCATTATTCTTTCCTTAAGCCTCATAGTTTATAGCAGGGGTATTCAAGTCAAACCGGGACTTTTGATTGTGCAAAATAACAGAACACAGTTATTAGAGTAAAAACTCTCTTTATAATCCCCTGCTAAACTTATCCCAGTGTTTCATGAGTGTTTGGATACCATAAAGTTAAAACATTTTCTCAGTACATGATCGGATCGGACTGCCTTTTAAATACAGTATAGTGGAGTAAAAGTATAAAGATGTAAATTACTTCTGGATTTTTTTGTTTTATTTGTTCGTTTGTAATGACAGTATATACACTACCGTATTAGGTAATTACGTAACAACAAGAAAAACAACAGTTAGTTGTTATTTTAAGACACAGAGGTCAGCCTTTCTGTAAT
>JAQQZS010000002.1:29228291-29245866 GCA_030068045.1 Platyallabes tihoni
AAAACTAATTAGTTTTGGGTTTTGTTATTTTGTTTTGGGTTTTGATATTTTGTTTTTGAATTAGTTATTTTGTTTTCTGTTTTGTTAATTTGGTTTTGAATTTATTTTGTTTTCCGTTTTGTTTTGTTTTTGTTTCTGTTATTTCATATTTAAATTTATTTTGTTTTCAGTTTTGTTAATACCAAGCTGCACATACAATCACAGGAAGCACCGACCTTCATAAGTCAGTGTGCCAAAAGACATCGTCTTGTGTACATCGAAAGCTGTTCAACTGGTGCTATTCTGACCACGTCTGTTGCCACGTCTGCTATTTCCTCATGGAGAGCAAAACAAAGAGCAAACGTAATTCTGTGTGAAACTGGGCGAATCTGCCACGTTTGACAGGATTCGGTTAATGCCAAGTTTACAGTGATGCTGCAATACTACGGTGGCCCTGAAGTGCAAAACAAATTAACAAAACTGTTCAAGGTGTTTTGAGTGGCACGCATGCTTCAAGAGCGAAAGAACATCACTGAAAGACGATGAGGTATCAGAAAAACCTTCAACAAGCTCAACCTCCAAAAATGTCGAAACTTGTTCATGATGATCGTCAAAGAACAATCCACAATGCTGCTGCCGTCGTCGGTGTGTCATACGGAACAGTCCAGGCAATCCTCATGTGTGATTTGAACATGCACTGCGTTGCTGTCAAATTTGTCCCCAGGCTGCTGACCCAGCAGCAGAAGAAACATTGTGTCGAAATCTGCTAAGAACTCCGTCAGTGTGCAGTGGATGACCCATCCTTCATGTCGTGGATCATTACCGGAGAAGAAACATGGGTGTAGGGGTACGACCCTGAGAAGAAGCAACAGTCTTCACAGTGGAAGAGCCCATCATCTCCACGACTGAAAAAGGCGAGGCAGGTCCGAGTGCATGCGTATTCATCTTTTTCAAAACTTGTGGCATTGTGCATCGAGAATTCATCCTCAGGGTCCAGACTATCAATAGCAAAGTCTACTGCAAGGTTTTAAGGCATTGGAGGCAGGACGTACGGCACAAGCGATTAGATCTGAATGTCAAAACTTTGACACCCCTTCGTAGCGGCTGATACTAGTGTATGTGTTATCACAGTCTAATTTTTTTACTTTTATGATTTCCATGAAGATTTATTCTTATAATTTCTCAACAAATCTCCTAAAAATTTTTAGATTCCTAACATTTTCTCAATGCTTATGTCTTATCTCCTCTCTAGAGACACGTTTATATTGTTTCTGACAAGTTAAATTGTCCTCAATTAGGGTTCATCCCTATGTTCCCAGCGCTAAATGTTCTCCAGTTCTAGGGTCTTATGTTCCCTGAAAAAGATGTGAAACCCTGAAAAATATGTTTTTTAGCTTTTTATTTGTCCGATCTATTATTTTAGGAACCTCCGAAACCACATAAAATGATAACCATTAATTTGTTATGCTTAAAATTTTGATATCTTGTTCCAATAAATTCAACTGGACAATATTCCGGACATATTCTATCTTAAAATAGATCACATGTGCTCCAAACAGAATAAGAGGGTTAATGTACTGTATGTTAACAGAAATATGTACTCGGGAACATAGGGCTTGGGAACATACTGTAGGTACGCTGCCTTCAGTCATGCCAGCCATCTATTCTTCTCTCAACAATGTTATAACCACCTGGATATGAAAGTATGTTCCATAAGTTCCACTTGAAAACATTTAAAAATCGATAAATATGAACACAAATGTCTGAAGAGAATGATTTAAATAGCTGCGAGCAATATAAAAAGGAATGTCTGTAAAAACAACACAAAACATCAGGAAGATGAGGAACATTTGCCTCAGAAGTAACTATCCTAGCAACGGCTCCATGTGACTAAAATGACCCTTTATTACACTCAGCTTTAACTGCTAACAGATGATCCATGGGTTCACCGCGAACACTGTGTCATGAATGTAAACTCTGAGAAGGAAGATCATCTTCCAGATTCATGAGCATCAAAAAATGGACAGTTCATGTGGGTTCTTCTTGTTAACATGCAGAAGGAGGACACCAAACAGCGAGTGTGTGTGTGTATGTGTGTGTGTGTGTGTGTGAAAGCGTTCGTGTGTGTGCTCTTGTATGCATCACACCCACTCCTGCAGCGAACGTCTACAGTGAACCAGCACTTTGGGAGTCTCCTTTTTCTGCAGTGTGTTGATGATGATGTAAATCACTCCCAGAATGCACAGCACCAGGATTAAAGGCACCAACACCAGGACGAGGGTCATGACGTAGTCGTTAGTCTCTTTCACCTGCACCACAACTTTTTCATCTTCATCATCATTAATGACATCGTTGCCTTTGTAGTCATCACTGTTGTCATCTTGGTTGTTTCCTCCTGTTTCCGGCCACTTAGGGTCTGGTTTGATATCTGTATCCAAGCCTGGATCGAAGTGAATGTGACATCCCATGAAATCGTTCAGGATGGATTTCGGGAATCCTGCATCGACCTTCATGCGCTTGTTGTCAAATCTCCAATATTTGGTCTCTTTGTAGAAGTACGTGTATGCTGGGAGGAAAAAAGACAGGCACGCGTTTAATCAAACATTCTACGTGCATGAACTTGAAGTAAGATAAACACTTACTAACAGTGGCAGCTCAGTGGGTTAAAGGAATGTTTTGAAGTGAAAAAAAAAAATCTAATTTACAGCACTTGGATTGGATTCTGCCTGACTAAGGCGTTTTGTATAAAAAAAAAAAAAAAAACATCTGCTAAATGAATGAATAAACCCAAAACGTAAACCAAAATGTAGTTTCACTCCTATACATCTGTTGCTTTAACAAGGATGCTGGTGCCCGTGTGCAATGACGCAAGAAGGCAGGAGCAGAGATGGAGCTTTAGGGAATTGTTGCCCTACTTTTCTAGCTATGAAGTCAAATTTTCCTTCTCTGAGCTCGGGATTGCTTTTAAAGCAGGCACATTTGTGATGGTCATGCTTTTTAACCCCTTAAACTCACCTCCGTCGTCACTCAGGAAGGCCCCTTTAGGAGACGAAGGGATGGAGTCCCAAACACTTATGGGTCGTGGGTAATCTTTATCCACAGCCCGAGACTCCTCGCTGAAACGCCAATATCTACAAAAGAGGGAGGAAAAAAAGTGGATTTTATGTTAAAATGAAACACTGTGAAAACATATAGTGTGCACTCTTTAGGCCAATTTACATTTCCAAAGTATTTTACAATCACATTCATGGCATCTGGTGCACTCACTTATTCAGAACAACTAAAAATTTTTTAGCCCTGATCAGAAATCACACATTTTGAAGGCAAACACAAGTCAAGTCAAATAAAGTCAATGACTTCTATCGTCATTTCAACCACAGACAGCAGATAAAATACAGAGAGATTACACGTAATTAAAAGGAACATTCAAGTCAAACCAGGGCTTTTGATTGTGCAGGGTAAAAAAAAAAAGTTCTTGGATACCATCAAATTAGAAAGTACTCTCCTGATCAGACTGCCTGATTTATATCTATAACACTGGCCTCCGAGGAACTTGTTTAACAGGCCACACATGTGGAAACAGAGGTCAGAACTGTACAAGAGATGTGGCAATAACTTCCATCCAAGATCCTGTAATGTGGAAGCAGTGTTGATGAATGATTGTGTGCAAAGTTCCCACAAACAGATGCTTCTCTTCTGCAAGTTGGTGACAAGTTATCCATCGATTTCAAAGAATCAGGAACTGGGTGATCACAGGAACGGCTGTAGTGGGCTCTGAGCCACATTGGCCACGATCGTCATTCACGGTGCCTTCTAATATTCACCATTCAAACGTTTTACTGCGGCTAAGAGTCTCACCACCGTACTGTGCCTGACGTCTTCTGTAAATGTCAAGCTGTTTTTTCGCACCTTCCTTAACCAGAAATTTCATCATGAGTCCCAGTTTGACTTGAACGACCCTTGCAGACAACACAGGATTCCATAAAAGTGCATGTGTGCAAATGTGAAAATGGTGCGAAACAGTAGAGTTACTACTAAAAACAATACTGTTGGTTGATTTCCTCTGGGTACTCCGGGGAAGAACATGGACACAGAGGTGGGAATCGAACCTGGCAGGGATTCAAACCCATACCCTATAGGTACAAGGTGACAGTGTTAACCACTAAGCCACTGTGGTTTACGTGTTACTACAGCTCTGCGTAAGAAGCTACTGTATATCTCATTTGTTCTATATGTTTAGACCAACTCAATTTGCATTACCTGTCTCCTCTGAAGAAGTAGGTGTAACCAGAAGGCTCCCACCACACAGCTGTGTCAATTCGATCTGGCATCCCGTGACCATAATGCATCAGTTCCTGAGGATATCCAGGCAACACGTCAGCCTCTCTGAATAGCCAGTATTTAGTACCTAGAGGAAGAAAGAAGCAAAGTGATATAAACACTTTCTCAGATTTTCTCAGAACTGTTCATTGGATAAAACAAAAATTGCTTTTTTGATGCTAAATGTCTTACTGGAATTTCCCAGTGGTGCACCAAAAGGCATCTGGTGACCCTGAGTTCAAATCGTGACAAACACGCAACCATTGCTTGGACACTTTGTCAGTTACAGTGACACTAGTAAACTGTGGGCATCTGTAAGCTTATGGATGCAGAACAGGGCAGATAGCACTTTCTTGTAGGAGCGTTTCACTTCCCTGTGATATAACAAGATCGAGGTGATAGTAGCCTCCACCGTCCCGAGTTGTTAGCTATATAAAGATGAGGTCGAGCTGACAGGTGGATGATCAAGCCAAAATAGTTTCTTACTGGAGTCAAAAAATAAAACGACCTTCATAGTTTGCTACTATGACGACTACTACACACACTACTAACAGCATGGGAGTGGCTACTCATGGGACGGTACTGTACATACCTCAGTTTTGAGAACACGGTTCAGTCAGTTTATAAGACAGTGAAAAAATATTTATTTGCTTCTATTTTTTAGAATTTAAGTCAATAACATATAAACCTGTACACATAACTAGGTGTACTAAGTTGTGCAAGATAGTAAACATCTATCCATCCATCTATTATCTACACCCCTTATCTGGTTAGATATTTAAACATTAATTAGCTTACACCATATCTTTGGACAGTGGGAGGAAACCAGAGTACCCAGCAAGAAACCCAGCAAGCACAGAGCGAACTTCACACAAACAGAGCAGACGTGAGATTCAAACCCCCAACCTTGGAGGGGCGAGGTGAGACGATGCAACAGTATTAACCACCCAACCACTTACTACCTTCACCCAACCCAGTGAGCACTTCTTTTTCAACAGGGTAAACTGGGAGCATGATTTTAGTGAAATATCACTCCAACTGGATCATTAAATTGGGTTTTTCTTTTCAAATCGGATTCAAAGTAAAGAAAAACCTCTTACCTTTAAATGATTTATACTGTATACAGTACAGTATGTGGGTGTTGGCTTTAAATTAATCAACAACAGATCTTTGTTAAACCTAAAACACTGACTATAAAGCAGTTCGTTATCTGAGAAAGAAAATACAGTACGGTACATCACTCATCTGAGTTCGCTCCCTATCATGTTGGTAACGAAAACCGAAACACGTCAGGGAGTCCAGTTTCGATGCAAAGAACTTGAAAATGACATCATTCTCAGAATGTAATCCTGGGTTATATCTATGTAAATAAAAGAAAGATTTTGTCTCAACATTGGTCAGAACTTTACATTTCATACATTGGACGACCAGAAACCAGTCTAAAAAAAATTATGTCCTTAGGATTTTGCCTAAAGTTAAACATGCACCATAAATGAATTCAAAATGTTGAGTAGAAGGAAAGTTTTGTGCCAGATTATAAACCATATGTTTTGACAGCGTACTCCGCATGCGTCAGACTGTAGGCGCGTCTTAAATCGACCGCTGGACAGAATTTAATGAAACTTTTGCAGCACTTAGATATCTACCTGAAGTTTAACCTGCACCATAAGTGAAACCAATCTGTGATGATACTCGACCTTACAAAATGTGATTTCTTTGTATTAATAAGTTAGATAGAAAGTTCTGCCATACAGAAGGACAGACAGACATGTACTGTATGTGGGCTTCAACCTGAAATAATAATAATAATAATAATATTACATTAAAGCTGATCAGATTATTTTTAGCTTTAACATTTGAACTCTTTCTACAAACTCTTTTCCATCAATGACAGGTACTAACGCTAGTATTAATTAAAAAATGTTATTCTGAAGCAAACCTGGCAACCCTGTCTAAAGAAGCAAGAAAAAAAGAAGGCAGAAAATGTCATGATCTTTTCTACTTTTCCAATCTGACAAGAGGACAGAGGCTGTATTATATTGCATGAAAGTCCACTTTCCCTCTCGAGTCGCTGCACACAAAGCTTTCTTTAAACCGAGCGATGGCTACTGAAGCTCTAATGAAGTTTAGTGTGTTCTGTTGAGCAGCTGACACTCGAGCGACAGCGCTCGGCTCCTGCTCCGTCTCCACAAGCTGATCACCATGTGGAGGCTGATGCAACACACACAGGCCCGATATTTCTGCCAAAACCCCCTCCCCTCCCCTCCCCCCGAACCTCCCTCACTGAGTGCTTTACGACTGACGTAGTTTGGCCTAAAGAGTGTGTTGGAGCACAGAGAGCAGATGTTTTCAAGAAAACAGGGAAGCTGTGAAATATTTAACATTGTGCGCTTATCAGAAATGATTGGTACCTCAGACCGAACAAGTTTGACAGAAGTGCCAGCATTGCTAACAAGAAGGTCCTCGTAGGGAGAAAGATAAAACAGAAGTTTACCCACAACAACACACATGTCGTGGAGTTTTAGATGTGGGACAATTAGGAAAACAACAAGGCAAGAATGCAGTGTAAAGCTGGACACTAATGCTTTTTTTTTTGTTTAACAAGCAACTTATTGTTTTCAACTGGCTCGTGAATCGACAAGTCAGTGTCGACCTGCGTGAAGTGTAAAGCGAAAAAGAAAAACTTACAATGACCTGGATGCATAAATCTACTAATGCTCTGTTAAACTTTGCACTGTTTGCTCGTAAGGCAGTAGGAGTCTAAGAGTGCATCAACTTATGCACATCATGATTTGATCGTTTTATTCCACATTTCCTGGCAGATATATCAGATTGTGAGCAGATCTCCAGTGCACAGCCTTTTGCCTGGAAGTTTTCAATGAAAAAAAAAAGTTGTACCCCCTTTTTGCCACTTGTGGCTTTAGGTAGGATTGAATCTGTTTTTAATGAGGAAGTGACCAGTCCTTGCCAGGTCTCTCTGCAGCCTCATTGATATGTTTTATTCCTGTCCTTCTTTATCAAATTTTGGAAGAACATCGAGTTCTTGATAATGTCACTGTTGTGCACAATTTCTCCACAATGGCCTTCACTGTGTTACATTGTACATCGATTTCAGAAAAGCTTTGGTACCCTTTTAACACTGTTGGGTTTATTTTGGCAGACACTGGCTTCAAGCAGGCGGATAAAACCAAGAAGACCAGAAGTTAAGGAAAGGTGAAAGTTGTATGAAAGGTTTTGAATACGATTAGGTATTTCTTAATAATCACAGTCCTCAATAATATGAGAGGTGTTCAATTCAAACCAGGACTTTTAATTGTCCAGAATAACATAATAATTTACAGAAGTAAAAACTCCCTTTATTTCTCTATATAATCTTTCTATCAAGGTAGAAAGTTTTTGTTTGCTTCCCCATGGTATTTATATTTGTTTTGTCTATTTACATTTTTGGTCATTAAAGGTGGAAAGGATATACCAAGAATTATATTGATTTAATTTTTTTACATAAAAAAATAACGAAATGTCATCCAGTTTGAAGTTGAGTCATGTCAACTGGACTTTCTTGTTAGATCTTCCTGACTCAACTTCCTTTTAACAGACCTGTGTAGAGTGTAAATGCTGCAGCTAAACTATAAGTGTTGGCACCTCATGAGTAGGATGAGTGTGTAATCTTTTTTCATCTACATCACTGACCTTTGAAGAACACAAATTTTCCATCATGGCGCTCGTATGCAGCATCTATGTCTTCAGGTAGGCCGACCCAGAAGAAGGAAATGGGCATGGGGTAATTATCCAGAACCCGGTTCCGCCTGACTCTCCAGAACCACTGACCCTGAGAGAGAGAGAAAGAGAGAGAGAAAGACTGTTGTTACAAGTTAGTTGAAAGCATCTGCACATCAAAAAAAAGTACATGACTTAGAGATTAGGAAATCTATTTGTAGCACTGAAAAGCAAAAACTATTCCTAGAATGGCTCACTCTGTTCCAGGGTATACGGGAAAACAGCTTCAACCATGACACAGCAACCAAGTTTTCTTTTTTTTTTTTTAATTTTTTTTTTGCCTAAACATCACATGGGATATGACCTGATGGAATCTAAATCACATGTCTTGTTTTGTGCTGTTTGTGGAGTTTGCACAAGTTTCCTTGTGTTTATCAAAGCTGAAGAGCTCCATTAAACCAAGATTGTTTTTGCCATTACATTCTTATAATTCGGTTTAAAAAACATCTTGTACTGGGAAAAAAATTAAGTAAAAAAGGTTTACTTGTAGTTTGAGTATTCTTATCTATTTTGGGGTGCCAATATTTCCAGCAGCAACCAACACCTGAATTAATAGATCCTACTGGCCACATTTGTTTTTTTTACCTTATAATGCAGCTTCATTAATTCTCAGGCATCTGTACTGTTAAAGAACTATTAACAAGCATGATTTATTTTGATGAAGAACTTCCCTTGCATGCTGTTTTTCATCAATCATTAAACAAATACAACATATCTGTTTTGGTGTGCAATGACCATTACCTTGAAGACAAACATCTCCCCCCTGAGCACCGCAATCGTGTTAAAGTCTCCATCGCAGATATCAGGAGCGTCCTGGTCTGAACGGCGACTGGGTCTGGGGTCAGCCGGAGGAACCCATGGCTCGGTGGCTCTCTCAGGAGGTCTGGTGGCTCTCTCAGGAGGTCTGGTGGGTTTCTCTGGACGTCTGGTGGGCTTCGCTGGAGGTCCGGTTGGCTTCACTGGAAGTCTGGTTGTTCTTAAAGGCTCAGTAGTGGTTGAAGTGGGTTCTGGTTCTGGTTCGGTTGTGGTCGTATGTGATGGGGTTGTAGTGGTGATTAAAGGCTCAGTGGGTGCAATCACAGGGGGGCCTGTTAACACATGTAAACATTTGGCTATAATTTCCTCCTCTTGTCCAGAGGAACTAAGTGGTGTCATGTTTTGTTTTGTTTTTCCACATAGGAGCAGTTGTGGCAGAAAGCCCGGCTCTCACAGTCTCAGTATTACAGTGCATCCGGATGAGCCACGATGGAGAAAACACTCACACAGATTCACAATAACTGTAACACAGTCATGTGACCGTGCCACTTTTAGTTCAATGCTGATGTTGCACTAATATAGTATTAAGACACATCTTATGGCTGGAATGTCTAATAAAGTCTAAAATCCTATTATTATTATTATGCCTAGAATTAAAAATCCCATATTTTTCTCATTCTTTAAGAAGAACGTCCCAAAGCTTGTCTTGTTAACGCCCTAGCAGAAATACCCATCAGATAATGCACTCCCTATTTTTTCAGTCCTCCTCCAAATGCGCTGTTTAAATGTCTAAGCAAATAAGATGCAGCTGAGCCACGCCCCTCGTGAGAACGACCGAGCTGTGCAACAAACTGGGGGAGGCGATCTTCTTATATGAGGTCATATTAGAGGAAAAATCTAATCGGCTTGATTAAATGTTAATAAAAAGATGTTTGGTTTTTATTATGTTTTTGTTTGTAAACACACCATGGAGACCCACCTGAATGTCTAAGCCTGACTAAAAAGTGAATTTTTCGATAATACGTCCACTTTAAAGTCACAATAAGGTCTTACAAATATTTATCCAATAAAATACCATTTTTATCCATTTTTAGACAACATACTGTACCTTTTCATGGGGAGGTAAGTTAACATAACTATTACTAAAATATATCTGAGATTTAAATATCTATGGGATTAAAGTATAGTGTAAACATACTTCAGAAAGTGTACATTGTTTTCCATCATCTCCCATTGAGCCCAAAGGAAAATCAAGAATCGCTCGAGGACAGTAAAATATAGACATTGTTTAAATGGATGTTTTAGGTTTGAAGATAATATTTTAATCTGTTACACCACTACATTAACACCCCTGAAATCTTTACATTATCATATTTCTCACCGTAGATCTGCTGAATGCCACTGATGTCGTCCTTGCCTAGCGAGAAAGTCTCTGTGTCCATCCACTGGTAGAACGGAGCCATGATGGCAGAGGCGTCTTGGGAGTGCTCGAGACCCAGCGCATGCCCCAGCTCATGAACTGCAACCAGGAAGAGGTCAATGCCTGGAGAGGAGACATGGCCAGATTGGGATCAATGAATACATCTCATTAAAACAATTGACCTTTACGAGGAAATATGGCTTTAACATGTCCAATTATTATTAGTATTTTGAAAACAAGCTTCTGAGATTCATTGACACCTGCTCCTTCTCGCTGGTTGAGCGTCCACGGTTCATCCATGTCAAAGTGTGTGTCTCCTCCTATGCCTGGACCGGGGAAGAATGCGTGAGCCAGAGAGCCTCCTTCACCATCAAAAAGGGATGTGTCTCCATGATAGCCCGAGGCAAACAGCAGAATAATATCCGGTCCCTTGCTGCCGTTTTTGATGTCATGATAAGGAATGTGCTCGAAGCGTAACGGGGTTACTTTCTCCCAAACTCTAAAGGCCTTGTGGATGGCCTTGTTTGACTGCTGCTGACTGAGGCTGGATGGAGAGTTCTGAACGCTGGAAAAAAAAATAGGTAACAAAATGTCAACCTACTGTATCTGAGAAAAACATATTGGTTCTTTGAACAAAATGAATGTGCCATTCAAAGTAAACTGGTTTTCTATAAATGTAAGCTAGTAAAACAAATCCACACATATCATTTACAACATGAGCAGTTTCAGAGAGAATGTATTTCAATAGGCCACACAGTGACCTATGAATCATTCAAGTATAAACACATTTAACTTATGTTATGAACCAGTGAGAAACAGGTGCAGATGATGACAGATGATCAGGCCGGTGATCAGTATACTGGCGATGGTGAACGCTGAGTGAACGGACGAGAGGGGAAATAAGGTCGCTGCAGAGGTTGTTACATAAACAACCAATTTTAAAGTTGCATCTTTAGGCACTTTGCAGCCTGTTGCACTACAATATTTGTTCCCATTTATTTCATTTAACCGACAACATTTAATTTCATTTAATATCAAGAATTGAGAGTGGGCTCAAGACTTTTGCACATTACTATACAAACTAACCCTAACAAGAAGCATTGTTGCTATTTAAAGGTGCAATACCCAAACATTTTTCTAGACCTGTAATAAATTTGTATATTTAAGGAATATTACCTAAATACAGTACTTTTATAATTTTTTCAAATATTGCAATGCTAAATATTAAATTGTATTTAATTTCCCTGCCTTATAAAAAGATCAAATCAGGTTATAATTATTTAACGTCTTTGACTAACTCACCTGTAGGTCAGCTTGACTTTGTCCCACCGGTGACCCATCAGAGCAAAGCGTTTCCGCCTGACGCCCCCTTCAACGTGCACCTCGAAATGATCAGGAAGACCACATCGCGGGCGCCTCATAGCTCTGAACACAAAGGGGTTCAAGATGCTCATTTACCAAAACACCATCAAGTTCACACTATAAACATGAAACCAGAGTTCTTTCTTTTGCAAGGAGACTTAAAACACAATTAAAGACTGCACTCTAGATTCATTTAAACAAGAACATCCATAGAGTACAATTTCCATAGAAACAAAAGTCTAATATTTTGTCAGCACAACATCACAGCAAGCATCACAGTCTCGTTTTTGTCAACTTTGAAATATCTGAAGCTCTCTTAGCAGCAGATGTTTCATGTCATCACATGCTGGACTCACTGAATGGTTTCACTTCCCCTTCCCCTTAGTTCTAATGAGAACACTTTTAGAAATCCTATGATTCACATGGGATATGACAAAAATATTGCATGGAACATTACTTATTATATATCATATGGATTAAAATATTTATGTATAAAGTTTATACAAGAAACTTAGCCTCACTTTAACCGTGTTCTCATTATTAAAGAAAACAGTATTTTTATTTATATCAAGAAATATACATTACATACTTCTATAGTGAACAGTAGGATTGATTATAATTTCATTTATGAGCAGATAGGAGCGGGTTTTGGAAAAGATTTATTTTGCACGCCTCAACTTTTAAGGCTCTGTACAAGGAACTTGTACAAATAAACCAAAAAGTAAGGCCATACTTCAGAGTGACGGGGTCCACTTGGCCTGTGACGTCCAGGCCGTAGAAGCGCTGCATCTCCTTTATGGCAGTGGACAGAATCTGCGCCGACTGCATGGTGGACATCTGCCTGCTGGCCTGGGACAGGTAACCATAAGTCCTAAGCCATGTCTTCATCAGCAGCGTTGACAGAAATGACAAGAGAAAAACACACAACATTAGTAATAAAAAAAAATTACACATTCTGTTGTTCTTTTAGCATTAATGTTGACATTTTGTTTTCACTAACTGAGGGAGACACACAGACGCCTCATGTCTGCAACACATCCACTACAAGCAGACTTTTAACAGAACAGATTACACAAAAATATTGGACGGACACTTAACACCAGCTCGTTGTTACACGCACACCTGTGCGCACACACACACACACACACACACACACATGCATACTGTACATGCTTGAGTGTTCATCGTTATTAACATGCTAAAATTACTTTTCCAAAACTTTCGAACCGGGACCCTGGGGGTGGGGGTCAGGGGTAGCTCAGTGGTTAAGGAATTGGACTGTGGTTCGGAAGGTCTCAGGTTCAAATCCCACAACCTCCAAGTTTCCCCTGTTGGCTCCTTGAGCGTGGCCCTTAACCCTCAACTGCTCAGAGATATATATAATGAGATAAAGATGTAAGATAAGGGTGTCTGCCAAATTCTAAATGCCAATCACTAAACCACTGTGCCACCTTGTTCATGTATAAAACAACACACAGCTGATCTGGTAGGTCCTCACTGAAGAACTAGATTTTGGGATGAAGTACACTTTCATTACATCATAGCTCCAGCACAAACTAAACATGCAAATGCTGGACACAAAACAATATCATGGCTGGTTGACTTGACATAAGTGGAAAATCATGTTAAGTTCCCTGAACTATGAAGATCCAGATCAGAAAGTTGGAAAAACATCTAACGCAACCTCTCTAGCTTGCTCACTCTCTTCAGCGAGTGTAGAAAAAGCGGCAGAGCCATGAGTGAACGCAGATGGAGGCGAAATGCCTTTCTGAGCTGCACCGATAAACTCCTGAAATCACAGCACGACCTACAGAGCGGGGCTGGAAACTTTCCGACAACTCAACCCAAGGGAGCACACAAAGGAGAGAAAGCTGTCCGGGGAGGATCTAACTGATATACGGTCAAGTTCAACACCAAATCTTGCTTGTTTCAACATAGGGATATGCACTGCATTGGGATTTAAATAAAAAGTATAGAATCCTGAGCACAGCTGTCCATCACGGAAGAGTTGTTTTTTCAAGCTCAAGAGCAGGCTGATGGGAACAAAAGGAAAATGGCTGGAGTGAAGTTAATTCAGCTGCTCAGGGAGTGGAGCGATTATGAACTCCAATATAATATTCAAACCTTAATATGACGGATTGACATAACACAATAACTAATATAGGAGTGCACAATATATCAAAATCGACTAGGAGTAGATTATAGTTTTCCTTTTATGATGTAAATGCTTCACTTGTCTTTAAATACAAAAGCTGGTATTTACACAGCTGTATCAGCGCTGCCGCTGTTGTACTAATAAAGTTGTATTTTTATTTATTTTTTCCCTTTTTTTACTTGCTGGATGTAAATACAGTCGAATCAAACCCTGGGCCTCCAAACACCACTTTAAACCATTTATATTTAATCCATCTTCGTTTATGATAGTTTGCACATGCATACAGATGTGTAAATGCAAAAAATAGCAATTAGTGACACAACTGAAATAACTGACGCCAATAATCTGATTTAGAGCATTGTAGAGCATTGTAATGATTTAGAGCATTACATAAATGTTTACATGGTTTCTTGATCTTATTAATTAGATATTGCTTGCTTTATTAGCATGCATCTAAACATAGTTACATTTTGATGATAAACAGTGTACAAACAAAGGACAAAACAAAGTCGAATCATGACACAAATCTCTAATCTGATTGAAGGCAATGTTTACAGTATATGAAGCCTTGTTCTGATTAAGCAGATATTGTGTCATTAGTGTCTGCGTAAACACAAAGATGTTTGTAATGATCAATAGTCTATAAACCTGTACCAGATGGCTTCATTCTGATTTAAGACATCATAACAAAATTTACATTGTGACCTAATCTAATGAACATGTTGTTTGTTTTATTATCGTCCATCTAAACACAGTTACATGACAACTCAATCTACAGTCCTCTAATCTGATTTGAGGCACAGTATCAATGTTAACATGGAGTCTTAATCTGAATAATCAGATATTGTTTAATTATTGTCCATGTAAACACAAAGATTTATTTTGTGATGATTAACAGCGTATAAACAATAAATTACTAAATTCCGGATAGATTTATTTCCAATTTTAGAAACCATAGGAATATTTACATGGGGTGATACACTGATTAATTAGACATTCATTGTTTCATTAACGTCTCTATATATATTTAAATTTTGATTAATGGTATAACTCAGATCTAGAGGACTAATCTGATTTACGGCATGAGGGTTACATGAGGTCATAATCTGATTAATCACATATTGATCACTTTATTGATCTGATTAAGGCGGCACATAGTGTAGTGGTTAGCACTGTCACCCTGCACCAAGATGGATGGATTGATCAGATTAATCTGACATATTGATTGTTTAAGACTTACAGTATATTGTCCTGATTAACTGTGCATAAACACCAAATACCTACAGTACAGATAGATTTATTCCTAATTTCGACATCATAGCAATATTTACATGAGGTCATAATCTGATTAATCAGAAATTGGTTGTTCTAATCAAGCCTGTCTTCATACACAGTTACATTGTGATTCATGGAATAACTCAAATGTAGAGGACTAATCTGATTTAAGGCATGGGGTTTACATGACGTCCTAATTTGATTAATCACATATTGATTGCTTTATTGATCTGATTTGTCTGTTCATTAATCACATATTTTTGACTTCTATTGTCCTGATTAACAGTGTATAAACACTAAATAACTAAAATTCTGATGTTTTTTTATTTTGACATCATACTGTAGCAATATTTACATTGGTCATATTAACACATCTGATTTATCAGATATTTGTTGTTTTATTAAAGTCTATATACAGAGTATAAATTTTGATTCATGGAATAACTCAAATCTAGAGGACAAATCTGATTTATGCATGAGGCTTACAGGTCTTAATCTGATAATTCACATATTGATTGCTTTATTAATCTGATTAGTCACATATTGATTGCTTAAGAGTTATAAACACTAAATAACTACAATTGAGATGGCTGTATTTCCAATTTCGACATCAACGCAATAATTTCTCATTGTTGACTCCTATAACACTTTAGCTTGTATACAGGCTGTAGGGGGGCCTGGAGTCTATCCCTCCCTATTTGGGAACGCCAATTAGCCTAATCTTCATGTCTTTGGTCTGTGGGAAGAAAACGGAGTACCCGGAGGAAACCCACCAAGTACGGGAAGAACTTGCAATCTTCACGCATTCGGACCCGAGGTGGGAAATGAATCCTCGACCCTAGAGGTGCAAGACGATATCGCCGTCGGCAATGTTTACATTCATAATCTGATTAATCAGACATTGGTTGTTTTATTAAAGTCTGTCTATATACAAACTAAAATTTTGATTCATGGAATAACTGAGATCTAGAGGACTAATCTTACTTAAGGTATGAGGTTTACATGAGGTCTTAATCTGATTAATCACATTCTCATTGCTTTATTGATCTGATTAATCTCATATTCATTGCTTTATTGATCTGACAAAACACATATTGATTAAGACTTATATTGTCCTGATTAACAGGATTAACTAAAATTCAGATTTCAGTTTTATTCCCAATTTGAACACCATAGAAGTATATACATGGGGTCAAAATCTGGTAAATAAGATTTATGCTGTCACCATGTAGACAGTCATCTTAAGTGACCCTCCACCTGGATTTGGATCAATCCCACAACGTCCTCGAACACATTTATATTTATGATCATTTAACAAAATTAAATAAACAATAATAACATTTATTACTATTATTATTATTATTATTATTACAGTACCTCGGCATTGAACTCATCCTCATCCGATGCACCACCGACTGCCTTCAGCACCAACACCAGCACAGAAAAAACAACTGCAGGTGTGAAAACAGGTTTAGAACTCATCTCTGTGCATACAGTATGTTCAGATCCCAGGGGAATGTTTATCCGCGCTTGTGGTTTGTTTTTCTTCCCCGAAAGCGCGCACTCCGTCCTCCGAGAATTAACGGCACCGGCCACTGTTTCCCTGGGTTCAGAATTACTTACAAACTTCACATTCCCATCTCAGATCATCAACGTATACAATCTGCAGATTTCTGTGACCTTTTCCCTTAAAAAATAAATATATATATATATATATATATATATTCTCACTTCTAATTCCAGCTCACTCGCTTTTTCACTCCTTAGAATAAAGTTTTATTATAGGCTACTGCAGATTGCCGACTTTCATATCGCAAAACAAAAGAAAAAGTGCTACTTGTTGCCCGTCGCCATGTCCTGTGCTGCTGCTGCTGCTTCATGCCGGTAGTTCTGCAGAGAAAAGTTTCATGTTGCATGTGTGACTGTAACTGTGTAAAGGTTGCCAGATTGCATCCTAACCCCGCCCAAACTTCCCTTTCTTTCTTTCTTTTTTTTTTTTTCTTCTTTTTTTTTTTTTATTGGTGTAGCTATTCATAAACCCTATTCAATGGATTAAATTTACACTGGGTAATATTTATCTCCGTTTTTAAGAGTTTCTAGAAATAGTCAAAAGGTTAAGCGTTTAACAGCTTAAATATAATCAGTGATATTATTATTATTATTATTTGAGGTTCAAGCCCACGTACATGTCTATCTTTCTGTACAGCAGAACTCTCTGTCCAACTTATTAATACAAAGAAATCAAATTTTGTAAGGTTGAGCATCTTACGCCTTGTTTACACTAAGTTGTCCTTCTTTCGTCGTCAGACAAATACACTCAGAATCACAGATGAGAAATCTAAAAAAGGAGATCAGGTAAAGTTTCGTCTTAAAAAGGACTCCAGGGCGTTAAAATTCACTTATACCACTTCAGTGCTGTTATTTCTAATTAATTACCATATCTACTGGTGCAGATGTTTGTTTACATTGAGCAAGTAGCGCATTAGTAGCTTATTTTAAAGTAGATTATTAAATCCGCCACATAACTGTTC
>JAQQZS010000002.1:29246772-29256812 GCA_030068045.1 Platyallabes tihoni
CTTGAATTGCTGCATCATCCCTAGCAACGGGGTCAACCACACCCCCTCACTAAGATAAAGGATTTTGTACTTTCCTTTCTCAGAGTTGCTCTAAGACGTTTTCTAAATCACTTTTAGTTTAAGACTCCTAGCTAGAACTTTTTAAGCTAAGATAGGAGCTCTCTGAGAGAATTCTAAGAAGCTTTGTGAATATGGGCCCAGGTGTTTTACATAGGCTTTAAATCAGTAAAAATATTTTTTCAATGCAGCACTAAGAAATGTGTGCCAACAATCCCATAAAAAAAAATAAAAGAAAGCACAAATTTGCCCTACTACTTGCTAGAAGACGTCTACTGATTAATTAGACGTCGTCAAGTTCTCCCTCCCATTCAGAATAGATAAGAGATACTTTGCTAAACTGGAAAAGGTTTGTCCATTATGGGCATGCTTGAAAGTTTTTTCCCCCCCTTCCTTTCACTTTTATGTGCAGGATGTTTTTTCTCCCCTTTTTGTTCCATATGTAATTTAATAGCATTTTTATTTCTCCAGGTTGTATTTTTTTTTTTAATGCGTCTAGAATTATGATTCTTTTAAAAACAGTTGTCAGCATTTGTAAAGAGTGAATTTTTTTTTTTTTTTTTTTTTTAAAGGCCAAGGATACCAATATTTATGGATGGCCCCACTCCCATTTTGTCTCCTTAGTTTGGTTACCCACCAACAACCCAGAAAGCTTGCTTCAAGTCATAACTACCACTGAAGCCTAACGAACTTGTACTCAATTGCTTCAGATAGTGTGGCATCACTGGGATTCAAGTTCTTCCAAAAAACATGTCTGTCCCTTTGTTTATAGTAAGTCTAAATTACATGTATTTATTCAATACACACAAATCAGGTCTTTTTTTTTTTTTTTTTTTACAAGCTTCAAGTAGTTCAACTCATCCACAGTCAACAGATAAGGTCCATATTGCCAAAAAAAGAGGAAGGAAGACAAGGAAGCAGACCGGCATCGGCACCATCTTTAGTTCACCAAAATATACAAGTCATTAAGTCCTTGTAAGCACACAAAGTAAAAATAAATAAAAATAAAAGTTTTGGTGAAGGTGCACTAAGTTGGAGTGACTGAGGTCATGCGTTTGCTCCCTGCCTTGGCGATGTAGATTAGGAGGATGAGAAAGAGTGCCAGCATCCAGACAAAAGCCATGGACACCAGCAGGGTAAAAATCACATCTACAGAAACAAAGACAACAAGGATGTAATCAAAATATAAATAAACACAGAAGGAATTAAACCAGAGCTACTCCCTGAAGGTCAAATCATGATCCCATAATCCATGCATAAAAATATTTACCAGTAATACACTGACTAGCCAAAAAAAACAAATAAATACATTCAAACCAATTTCATTCATCCAACTTGAGCTTTGATCACAGCATACAATGTAGTGTCCAGTTCATGTGTTAAAATGTTACTCTTAAAATCACCCTTACAACCCGAGTCCTGGGGTATACCTGTGCCAACAGGGAAGTAAAACTTCATAGATGTGATAACCTTGTCATTCAGTACACTCAGGTCGTCAGCTGACGTTGCCGAGTCTAGATCTGAGCAACTGAAGCAACCCCAGATCATAACACTGTCTCCAGAGGCTTGTACAGTGGACACTATGCATGATGGGTGCATTGCTTCATGCACTTCCCTTCTTAACCGGACACACCCATCATTGTGGAATAGGATCAGTCTGGACTCAGATCACATGACCTTTTTCCAATCGCTCCAAAGTCCAATCTTTATGCTCCCTAGTCTTTTTTCTGATTAGCCTCACTACCAAGTGGTTCTCTTATGGTCACAAGTTTTCCATTAGATGCAACTTCATGCGTTTACGTGATCTCCAATCACATTCATGGTGTATCTTCCCCCATTGGACAGTTTTTAACCCAATTCCAGTCATGTTAATGTTAGCTTGATGCAAGTCAATAATTTGACCCTCCTGAAACAGCAACTTTATTTGGCCAGACAGTGCGTTTTCACTAGTTATATTTAACACAAAAACTGTATAAAAGATGTACCACCTCACCATGTACCATCAACATGAAGATTGGGAAGTTTCTGTAAACTTGCTTTAAAACATTTTACATATTGCTAAACAGATTCATGTGTGTTACTTTAGCATTTTAATCCGGTTCATAGTCGGGACATCCCATATTTTTATAAACATTGTACATGGGTCAGATTGTTAAAATGTTAAACAATGTACTTCTGTACATTACTACACTGTTGCAAAACCTACATTTTTAATAAAAATAAATAAATAAATAAAAAACATTTCACCACCTTGCATAAACACCCAAAATACTTTAGCTATTAGGAACCATATTTGAAATGTTTGAAAATAAAAGCCATTTCCTTTCCACTGAAATCATAAGACACTATAGATAATACTGCATTAAAGAATTGGTGGACGGATCTATTTATACTGGTATACAAGTGAGACTACAATCAAAGTATATAAAATCAACAACCAAAAAAAAAAAATACCCATGACCCTAATCACCACGTTTTTGCTCTATTTGGTATTATCTTGAATCAAACACCAACTACACATAGTATACTTACTTATCTTGGGCTGCTCAGGCACTTTAAGTCTGATCGGGCCATAAGACACAAGACCCTCAATTGCTTCCTTTAAGGTCGCCTCCCTCTTGACAACAGATTTACATTCCTGAAAATCAAGCCAGAAAGAATCCTACACATCAAAACTCAAACCAATCGATCCTTGTTAATACTTAAATGTAAATGTTTAAAGTTGTGTTTAGGTTACATGAACACTTACAGGAACACAAGACTCTCCATGCTCGTGGGCACAGAGGTGAACAATGCAGTGCAAAAATAGCTCATGAGGCTCGATAATGAAGCGAAACATTTCAAAGGAGAAACGCACGTTTGAGCCCACGCCATTTTGTCCCCCTTGTTCCATTGTACCGTTACGATGTGTAATGGATTTTGCAATAAACAAAACAGTTTCATCGTCAGCACATCTGAAAAGGAGACAGGAAGGTTAGGGTCACGATAAAATAAATATTTTGCCCTTAAAGGAAGGGGGAAAAAACCCCAGGATATGCATTGTTAAATGATACAGGCTAAGATCTTAACTATAATTTGATATATTATTTTGCCATACGTGTCAAAGCATGTTCACTTATATACATTCGCATACTGTATATAAAAGAAGAAATTTCGATTTCCACACACAATGTGATGAGAACTCACAGGATTGGGACTAAACAGTCACTTGTTAGTGAGACACATTAGAAAAAATAGCTTTGAGTTTGTTAGGGGGCATGAAAGTTTGATTTTTGAGCGATGGAAAAAGGTCATGTGTGGTCTGTTGTTCAGACTGATCCTATTCCAGAGTGATGGACACGTCAGGGTAAGAAGGGAAGCACATGAAGCGATGCTTCCCATCATGCATAGTGTCCACTGTAAAAGCCTCTGGCAGTGTTATGATCTGGTTAAGTTGCTCAAGTCTAGAATCAGCAATGTTATGTGGCAATGAAATAAATAGAAGTCGACCAGAATGTACTGAATGACTGGGGTATCAAATCTATGAGTTTTTTCGTAAAATCAGCTCCACCACCTCCCAGATGATTTATTTGTTACTTCACTCATTTAAAATAAATAAATCCTACACAGGTTTTGTTGACATGAAGAGTTTAACAGCTCACCCATCCAGCAGGAGTGTGTGCGAGAGGCTCAGTGTGATATTGGGATCAGGAGTCTGCGTCACCCAGCACTCATCCACCCTCAAGTTGAAGAAATCTCTTGGCCGAGTCACACTGACCTGCACAAATACTCGGTCCCTATAGTGCACAGTTGGTATGCCTCCAAAGACCTCCACGTACTCCTCGTCCCTGTACACCGTCATTTCCACAGCTGCATCCAGATGGTCCATCATCAATACGGTCTCACTGCGTGATGGAAAAAACTAAGATCGACCTCACAAATTCAAGTCAGCAGTCCTTGATTAAAACTTCATGTTTCAATGAATGATCGAGAGCTGTTTACCCCGCACAGTGTTTACAACTACAGTTACAACTGATTTCTCCAAAGTGAAAAGATCTGCATCATTTTCAGTCTCTAGGAGTCGTCAAAATAACCCACAAGAATGGCAGGAACCAAGGTTTTCCAGCAGGACATTGGTCAGAGCATCACACAACCTTCACCAGCTTGTGTTCTTCCCACAGTGCAGCCTTGTGCCAACTATTGCCCAGGTTAGTGAAGCAAACACCTCACAGCCCACATGACAAAGTGATTCATCAGACCACATTCTAACATATTCGAATTCAATGTGTAACCTGCCATCCGAGTCCGGCTAGAACATCCAAGAAAAGGTCTAGAACATTGGTTCTCAAATGGAGGAATGCATACCTCTAGGGGTACTTGGTGGAACTGCAAAGGGTACATTGTAGAAAAGGAAAATCTTAAACACACTTTAGAAGCAACTACTGAGCTCTGAACCCCACATTATATTACACATTGAAAGAAATAATCAATTATGTGGAAAGTGGAAAATTGGCAATACAATACCACGCAATAGCTACTCATCACTTTCAAAATCGTGCCAAAGTGGAATTTAGTAAGTAGTAAAAATTTTGAAAGTAGTACTTTAAATTAACAAAAATCATCCACAACAGTAAAATCACTCCCTGATGAGAAATAACACTATGATCACAAGAGAATAGTCAAGAGTTGGAAGCAAGAAAAAAAAAATATATGGTAAGAATAAGGATCTAGTAGGTGACGTTGACAAGTGCCAAACTGGCTAGACGACTGGGTCATAGCAAAACCAAAACTGCAGCTCTTGTGGGATGTTCCCAGTCTGCAGTGGTTGGTACCCACCAAAAGTGGTCCAAGGAAGGACAACCGATGAACCAGCAACATAATCATCCATGGCCAAGACTTACTGATGGGCATGGAGTGAAGGCTAACCCATCGGTCTGATCCAACAGAATGTGATACTTGGTTAATGTTCCGCAGAGAAACCTTGGGCCTTCTGCCATTTGTGTGTACGTTACTTTAACACATACCACCTACAGTACCCAAATGTTCCTGCAGACCAGGTTACACCTCTCCATGCCGAAAGTATTCCCTATTGCCAGTGGCATCTTTTAGCAGGATAACGCATCCCTGACACACTGCAAACATTGTTCAGGAATAATTTGAGGAACATCAGAGTTCAAGATGCTGGCTCGACCGCCAAACTTGCCACATGCTTAATTGGATTGAGCATCTGGGGGATGTGCTGAACAAACAATTTCAGACTCAAACTTGCGAAACTTAAACGGCCCGTTGTTAACGTCTTGGCGCCAGATATTTGGAGACCAGAGCCGTTTTGTTGGCGACAACCAGGACCTACAGTATACAATATTGGTGGCTTTAAATGTTACTGATAATATATTGCATTAAATCATTGCAATCCATGGTCGCTATTTTTAAGTTGCAGCTCTGTAAAAACAATGACACAATCAAATATCACTTGAGCTTAAGAAAGCAAGCCAAACAATTTTGAAAAGCACTGGTCTAGAGGGTGGATATTTCAGCTATGGACTGCTATAAAAGTTGGGTTACATGCATGTGTTATACATTAGTTGTATTAGTTAAAGTTTTATTAACTTTAAAATTGTGTCATCACTTTGTTCATTAATAGAAAAAAAATTTAATTACCTTGCTACAGCCAGGACGGGAGAAGACACACTGACCATGTGGATAAACGGGTAGATGCACTTGTAGTCGATCGTTATGACTGGGTCTCTTACAATGTTTGCGTACACTTGCTGATCCGACATCATTCTTAATGAATATGTCACATGGGTAAGGTTTTTCTGGGCAAAGAAGAAAATGGATTCAGAACTGTGGTCACCAACCTGGTGGAGGACCCCAAAAGAGATGAAACTTTCAAGAAGTTGCAATCCATATGATCACAATGTGAACTTCAAGGCATAAAATTATATTTTATATATATATATATATATATATATATTCAGTACTGGGCCAGATTCTGTTTAGTACAGGTAGTGCATTTTGTGCACTGGATATCAACATGGATGCATCATGTACATCAAACTCCGCTTAATATAAACTCTTTAGGAGGTGGCTCTCCAATAGGGAGAATGGCATTCTATACTATATAATGAATACTCCAGTTTCCTCAACCCATTTCTTTTTGTCAAATCACACAAATATGAAGTTGATCGAAAATAGTTTCCATGTTTACAACATATACAGACTCATCAACAAACTCCCTTCAAATTCAATGGATCGCAGCATAAAACATTGCTATCAATGGCAATGGTCAGAATAAATGCAGCAGGTGCCATTTCTAACCTCCACAGGGTGGCCACCACAGTCTTTGTATCTGTCCTTCGGCGTCCGCACTGTGTAAAACGCAACATCACCGATCACCTCCTTTTTAGCACGGCACTCGGGGTTGCTCAAGTGAACGGACTCAAGGTCGACGTTGTAGTATTTGAAAAAATCTTCGATCACAAAGACAGCAATTGAATCTTTTCCACATACCACCTTGATTGTTACAACTTAAAAAGAGAGAGGGGAAAAGAAATACATAGGATTGAATGAGATTAGTGTTGGAGGCAGCACATTACACAATGCAACACTGAGGCAGCTTTAAATCAAGAGCCTGAAACCACAGAGAAAATCATCAAATAGAAACCCTATAAGTACCAGTCAAAATTTAATATCGAGTAATGTAGTTATTATTTATTTAGGCAAGGTCATTTGTACTGCTGCATTTACACAGACTTTTTTTTGCAACAAAAATATTGCATCATTCCTGCACTAGATGTTTGTCGTTTGGCCAAGGCCACAGCAGACCATCTGAGCGGCACGACAACTCAGCACAGGTTTTATGCCAGATGTGACACAGCCTTCCCATTTTATCGAGGCTTGGGACCGGCTCTGCATCCAGTGGCTGGGGTTCCAGCACTAAATATTCATTTTTATTTATAACCAACCTGATATAGCACCATTTGCAAGCCAACACACAACTGAAATGCATGTATATACAGTATGAACAGAGTGTCCCAAAAAATTTGACATCATTTGAAATATGAATCTGAGTAACTACAGTACATGTCCTAGGCAAACGAAATTAAATAGGCTTCATGTTGAAAAATAAAAAGATTTATCAAAATTTCATATGAATATACACAACATATTTAAACAGATATAGATTTTATAATCCATCTCACAAACCTTCACAAATGTTCAATATGCACCCTGAATAAAGTCGGTTTTCCTTCCTTTGATTACTTTTGATAGGTCCTGACCATGGCATCCGCTCTCTGGTCATCACAATTTGGGTCACTCACTGCCCATTATATCCCACCCAATTCCAGCTGCCATAGTAACAAGATATTGAAAATGTAGCTACTGTTTGGAGGGCCGAATTGCCGAAATCCAAAACTGCAGCTCCTGTGGGATATTCCCAGGCTGCAGTGGTCAGGACATACCAAAAGTGTTCAGAGGAAGGAAAACCTGTGTACTGGCGACAGGTCATGGGTGGTCCAGGCTTACCGATGCACATGGGGAGTAAAGGCTGACCCGTTTAGTCCAATCCAATAGAAGAGCTACTACATCTCAAATTGCGGAAAAGGTTAAAGCTGGTTCCAGCAGAAAGGTGTAAGAACACACAGTGCTATAGTGTTATAGTGGTGGGGGCGGGTTGTATGTATGGCTACTCCATATTAGGTGAGTGGTCATAATGTTATGACAGATATGACTGGTATGCATAGAAGACGTGTGTGTAAAATAATTTATATTTTTGTGAAACATCCACATCATGTGGAGGGAAAGTTACAGGAGAAAGTTAGTCACTTCAGACAGATCAGATCAACTTAAGCAAAACTGAAACTATTTCCCAAAGCAAAATGAATTGGGATTTTAATTTCTGCTTCTGCAAACACAGATGTAACCAGAAAACATTCCTAATCACTCCAGCCCAGGTTAGGTCACTTGAAACCGGTGACTACATTATACTACAATTGTACACACACGTCTATGTGCGTGTTGTGTGTGTGTGTGTGTGTGTGTGTGTTGAAAGCACCTTGGTCACACTGGTCTCCAAAGTAACCCGCTGCGCATTTACAGCTCTGCTGATCATCTGATAAGATGCATGTGTTTGGAGTGCACTTGGATGGAATGCATTTCCCTGAATAAACATCAAACATCAGGTTAAATGCCACGTGAGCAAGCCAGACATGAAGACAAAATTGATGATTTAATGACTTACCAGTAACATTTTCAAAATTGCACAAAAAACAAACTGCTAGTACTACAGAACCCTGTGAACCAACAAAAGGCGCAAAAGACGCATATAAGAAAACCTCGCTTATTCTAATAGTGTGCTCTAATTAAACTTCATTAACTCCTGCTTGACTCACCGACAGATAAAACATCGTAAATTCCCACTGATGCATATCTAGATTTGGGAGGGTCTTTAATCCAAATATATCAAAATCTGAAATAAAGACTTCTAATAAGATTGAGACACACCGACGCTACGAACAGCCTAGAAATAAATGCGTTAATTGGTCCTAATGATGCGCACATGGCGCTTTAACGGGTCCATGCGTCAAGCTGCGACAGTTAAGCAGTGTGGTACGCAAATGCAGGGAAAAGATCCTGTACAAATGATGTGAAATTAAAAATTATTACGGAGCTTTTAAAGAATTTTTTTTTTTACATTTATATTAAGGAAAGGTACAACAAAAACAAAACAACAAATTAGACAAAAGTAGTTTCATGCTGAAAAAACATGGCTAGTGTTTTATTGTTTAGTTTGCCTACTGGGTGGCATGGTGGCACTGTCTGGGTCCAGGTTCAATTCCCGCCTTCGGTCTGGAGTTTGCATGTTCTCCCCATTCTTGGTGGGTTTCCTCCAACAGGCAAATTAGGCTCAATTGCGAATGTGTGTATGGGCCAGGCTTTGTTTACACAAAAACTCTACCATCAGAACCATCCACGTTAAAATGTGAATGAATCTTCCTGCATGTTATTTTAAACATTTTTGCCCTTGCATCCTCATTGTTGAGGCTGATGAAATGCTTGTGTCTCACATCTCTCTCTCTCTCTATCTCTCTCTCAAAATGCTTATTGATCCCATATTGAATAGTTTGGGCACTAAGCTGTATTTTGTCATTCTCAGTGGTGTCCAAAGCAGTCCTTGCTGCTGCTTCTTACCTGCTTTTCCTGATTTCACTCACAAGTATGCTGATGTGTTGTCTTTGTTGTATTTTCTTTTACAAGTTCTTCATCTTTAAACTTTTTTTTTTTTGCAATGTATCCCAACTATTGAGTACCCCCCAAATGTTTAAAAGTAAAAAGAGCTAGTATTTCAATGGGTGTCTTTGGCTTGTCCACTTCAGTTCTTAACCATTCCATTGCACTGGGATGGTAAGATCATTCTTCCAGCAGAAATAATTTTGGTTGGAAACTAATATTCAATATGGCAGTCAAGGAATTTGCTGGAGCTTATTTACTGTATTGCTTGAAAGTTATACTAAAGTTGGTGAATAAAAGTAGTACTGAAGAAACTGATAATAATGATGTAGATGATGGTGATGTTTTATCACATGGTTTTACTCTTTGTTATTTGATTTACTTTTCATCTCAATTGCCGTCATTTGACGTCAATTATAATGTAAGCTCTTAACCGCCTGCTGACATTTGAGGAGTTCAGCCTGAGGGTGATCTGTTCATACTGAAGGTTTTTCCACTTCTAGTCAAATAGAAAAAAAGCTTAAACCACACTCTTCCATTAGAACCTGTTAGTACCTGCCAATATTTATTATATAACTGTGAAAAACAGGCAATACCAGAAGCCTGATTTGTCAAGTTTGCAAATTTTCTTACCATTATAATTTCTTTCCCCAACATTTGACCTACAACTGTTTTTCCTGAAACATTAGGATTTTCTTTGTTGTAAAATTACACGTTTAATCTTTTAATATTTTGACTTATTTCTGAAACTAATATACAATTCGGCGGCA
>JAQQZS010000002.1:29279604-29298550 GCA_030068045.1 Platyallabes tihoni
CCTATCCTAGGAGGCTTCGGGCACAAGGCAGGGTACACCCTGGACAGGGTGCCAATCCATCGCAGGGCATCAGTTCCAATATAGTATGGTTTTAATCAAATGTTATTAAAGCACAAGCCAGTGGTGAAAGAAAACATTTACTACAAAAGTGTCTTTGCACATCCTTTTTTAATGGAACTGACAACGAAAAGAAACAGAGATCACATCCCCTTATATACACTCACCGGCCACTTCATTAGGTACAGCTTGCTAGTACTAAGATGGACCACCTTTTGCCTTTAGAACTTACTTATTCTTCATGGGCATAGATTCATCAAGGTGATTAGAGATTTTGGTCCATATTGACATGATAGCATCACATGGTCACTGTAGGTTTGTCAGCTGTACATCCATGATGCGAATCTTTTCTTCCACCACATCCTGAAGGTGCTCCATTGGATTGAGATCTGGTTACTGTGGAGGCTGTTTGAGTACAGTGACCTCATTGTCATGTTCGTGACACTAGTTTGAGATGATTTTGGCTTTGTGTTATCCTGTGGTCATAAAGGGATGGACAACAGTACTCAGGTAGGCTGTGGAATTTTAACCATGTATAATTGGTACTAAATTGCCCAAAATATACCAAGAAAATCTCTCCACCAACATTACACCGCCTAAACCACTGATACAAGCAGGATGGATCCATGCTTTCATGATGTTTACACCAAATTCTGACTCTACTTTCTGAAAGTCGCAACAGAAAACGGTGCCTCATCAGACCAGGCAACATTTTCCAAATCTTTTACTGTCCAATTTTGGAGAGCCCATGTGTATTGTAGCCTCAGTTTCCTGTTCTTAGCTGACAGGAGTGGCACCCGCTGCTGTAGCCCACCTGCCTCAAGTTCAATGCTCTTTTGCACATCTTGTTACGAGACGTTATTTGAATTACTGTTTCTTTTATCAGCTTGAACCAGTCTGGCCATTCTCCTCTGACCGCTGGCATCAACAAGGCCTTTCCGTCCAGAGAACTGCTGCTCACTCTTTCTCACACCATTCTGTGTAAAGCCTAGAGATGGTGGGTGTGAAAATCCGAGTAAATCAGCAGTCTCAGAAATACTCAGACAAGCCCGTCTGCAACAACGACCATGCCATGCTCAAAGTCACTTACATAAACCACCATTCTCCTCCATTCTGATGCCCGGTTTGAACTTCAGCAGATCGTCTTCACCATGTGTACATGCCTTATCGCATTGAGATGCCGCCATGTTATTGGCTGACTAGATATTTGTGGTGACACACAGTTGAGATACCTTCTCTGGTAGCTCGCAGAAGAATCCCGCTACACTGGAAAAGTCGTTTGTCCGCTTGGCTGGAAGACATGTCTTTCTCCTCCATTCAAAAATAATAGATTTAACCTGAGAGGCTCTGGCCCAGCCATTATCCTCTTTTGGTATTCAGAGCAGAGAACATGCAGTACATTGACAGCGATATTGTCTTGTACATTTTCATTTTCTTTTGTTATGTCCTTCCTCATTTTTTTTGTGGGTTTGTTGCTTTTGTGTTGTTCTTTAGTTGGTTTGTTTGTCATTAGTTATTTAAAAAGACAACAACTATGGAATAATTATTGTGTCTTAATTTTATATTCACTTATATTATTATTTTTTCCTTATGAAAGGAAAAAAATTTTCAGCTGAAACATATCTCAGCTGAAAGAGAGAGAGAGAGAGAGCATGTGAAAGGATCTGTGGTCCACCGAGCCAAAAAATATGTCACTAATGTAGCAGTCTCCAGTACTGCTTAGCCAAAAAGCTTATAGTTTCTGATGTGTATTGTAAAGTTATGAACGTTCTAGCGGAGGTAGCTGAGGTAGCATTGGGTGTAATCCACTACCGCTCTGAGCAGTTGCATCCCCTGTGCTGAGAAATGGATGCCTGGTTATGGCACTATGATTTATGGCCAGGCAAAAGGGAGGGTGTTGGAGATCTATTTTTAGGGACAAAAGGAATGAGAACCACTGCATTAAGGAACTTGATCAGTTAAAAAAAAAAAAAAAAAAAAAGGAAAGAAAGAGTGAGGGTGAGACGGTAAGAATGCATCTGCAGAAACAAGTTTTGAATTACAGTTGGTGTTATCATCAGAAAATTAAATCAACTGTTACAGAAAAATTAAATCAACACCTTCTGACCAGTCAGGATTCATTAGGCTGCGGTTTAGTCAGAAATGAAGCTCTTAGTAGGAAGAGCAGTGCAGTACAATCTTCTGGAAGGATTTTACTGAAAAATGTATTTGCTAGTCAGGATCTGTATCAAAGACGATTTTCAGGATGCAGCAGTTCTGACAGTAGTACACCTGAGTAATCTCTCACTCTTGCTGTGCAATAAAAGTTAAAAAATGTACAGTGGAACTGACAAACAAAGAAATAAATTCAGTTTTAATATGCCGTTTATCATCTATCCTTTTCAGGGGTGACTCCAAGGAAGCCAGTGTCAAACGTCCAACCCAACCGCAAGTCGACTACAAAGATCTGCTGCAGCATTTCGAGTATGTGCAAAGTAAACACCGCGAAGTACGGCACCAGAGAACAGGCCACTCCGATCATCCGGATCGCAAGCTTGTGCTCTGAGTGCTCTCTGGATGAGACATGGCACTATGATGGACCACTAAGTGGATATTTTAGTGATTAGCGCATTAGTCCTACTCTAGGAGCGGAGGACAGAGAATGTTTCTTCTTTTAAATGTTTAAAGTGCTTTGTCATTTAAATGATCGAGAATTGGAATGTATATAGAGACTCTGGGAAACTGCAATCACACTTGTTTAGACGTTTTAAGACAGATTATGTCATCTCTAGTTCATTCATTTACCATAGTAACATAAGACACTATCCACTATGTACAGAACATTATGTGCATTCCCAGCTCAAGAGTTTTGTCATGTATCAATAGAACAGTAGAAATAATAGTAGACCGTAATCATTTTAATGTGTGTACGTGTGTGAGTGTGTATGTTAATGTAACTTGCATTCCTTGTTCACAACAGAGTATGTGTCTTGTGTAGCGCCATAGATGCAGAACGCATTAAACTTGGGACAGTTTAAACTTGAGCGCAAATTAATACTAGTCCATTTCAGGTTCTCAGCTTTGCTATTATTCTTCTGCGATATACTCGTTTTATGGCATAATCAGTGATCTGATACACATGTGGTGCGATGTCTTATTTCGGTTCAAACACTCTGAACCATGGCCTTATGTGAACAGAATGAATTTTTGTCATTTATCATGTTCTGAAGAGACGTATTTAATAAAGTGGGTCATGTGTAATCAGTTTTGATGATTTTCTATTTTTCTAAAAGTCAGCCTAAAATATAAACTACTGTAATATGCTGTGGTTACATGTTCATTGTGTGTATACAAAATGTGTATTTGTTAATGTGGTGGTGTATTTTTTTTTCTCACTAAGGTGAAGGTTATGTAATATGTAGACAAGGAGCCTCCAGAGCTCCAAAGTTTTATAACAGTAAGAAGATTTTGGGCTGGTTGTGTTATATGGTAACGTACATTTTTACCTTATTCACTCCAACAGCAAGAAAGAAGCATTTTGAAAATCTCCTGCAATGTTAAATAACGATGAACTGTTAAACAAGAATATGATTGTCTTAAGTTAATATACGAAGAAATCATTATCAAATTGCTAACTGTTAACTGCATCACCAAAGTGTAAAATTAGCGCATTCTTCTGGCTATGGTGAAAATCTATTCAATGATCTGAGTTAATATGGAGCATGTATAGACATGTATTTGATAATTTTTGTCCAGCTGATGGCACTGGTGGTGTATTAGGAAAACATGGTCCGTTTAGGAAGGGTATGCCACCACAAGGGTTTAGGACAGGGTACAAAATGACCAAGGTTTATCATGGGGTATACTACCACCAGGGTTTAGGAGGGGGTACGCTAGGACCTAGGGTTTGGATAAGGCACTCAAGGACCAAGGTTTAGGAGCAGGTACTCCAGGACCACGGATTAGAAGGAGGTACTCCAGAATCAGGATTGAGAAGGGGTAGACCAGGACCACAGATTAGGAACATGTAAACCAGGATTGGGGTTAAGGAGGGGCAGTCTAGGACCAGGGATTAGGAAGACGTAAAGAATAGGGTTTTGGAATAGTAGCACATGCTAATGATATTGACCATGAGAAACACTGGTTCAGACACATCTACCTCTGTCTTCTGGGACAAAAGAGCTGTTTTATATGCGGATAGATGTTGAAAATATTGCTTGTCTGGATATGAAAAATATGTTGTTGTTTTTGCCTTTATATGTACATATGTACAGTATTCTATTTATTTTATTTTAATTGGCTAACATTAGTTAACCTTTGAGGATTTCTGTGAGGATTATATGCCCTTTTCATAAATGTTCTGAAAAACTTGATAGGATTTGTGAAACAATTTAAAGATTATAATCTAGAAAATGTCAGTAATTTTCACTGATAAACATAACCAACTAGCCTATATGAGCTAACCTGACAGACCATATACAGCAGCATCAGTACTATCAAGCTACCATGAGGTAATCAGACAGGACGTCAGGAGAATGTTCCTAAATGTTGATTTGTGTTCTAGCATATGAACATTTCATTGGCCAGTAGATAAGAGGACTGGGTGCTCATATGATAATATATATATATATATATATATATATATATATATATTAATCCTGATAAAGCTAGCTAACTAGCCAAAATGAGCTAACCAGACAAAAACTGATAAGTTGTTTTTACTGCTTATTATTATTTTTTTTTTATTAAATCTTCATAACATTCAGTGCTGACTAGCAAATTAGCTAACTAAAACCAACCTGATAGGAAACTTGAGTAGATTTTTAAGTCATATGCAAAACACAATATTCCCTGACAACATTAGCCAACTAGCTAGTTAAGGGGAGCCTGAGGATTTCTCAGTCAAATTCAAAAGGGTGCTAATTAGCCAAATCGCCATTTCTGTGAGGATTTACAGCTCACATGCCTAATAAAGTTTAATAATTAATAATGTCAGCTATTTGACATCAGCTAAATTGATTGAATTTTCAAGAGAATGTTTAATTACAGTCATAATAATTACTTCCAACTAGCTATCCTGACTGGACTTTCAGGATGTATTATTCCGGAATGTATTCGATTTTAAGTCTCATAATTGCTAAAGCTAAGCACGTAGCTAAGATGTGTTTACTTGACCTTAAAAATCTTTGCCATGTTCATTTACACCATTGCAAATAAACACTTCTCCGTACAATGAGACTGTTTCTGCATTACAACTAAATAGTTGTCTCCAGGCATTTCTTAAAGTAGGATATAAATCTTATCTAGCAGGCTGAAAATACAGTTATCCTCTTTATTTGTCTGGTCTTGCTTGAGGTTATTTATCACTGCATTAATCTCAAACTGTCTTCATCCAAAGTGGAAGAAAATGCTTAATAAACTTTAGTGTAGACTGAAAAAGATGGAGTGCGTATGTGTGTGTGCCCTGCGATGGATTGGCACCCTGTCCAGGGTGTACCCTGCCTTGTGCCCTAAGACTCCTGGGATAGGCTCCAGGTCCCCGCGACCCTGAATAGAGGACAAAAGCGGTATAGAAGATGAATGAATGAATGAATGAAAAAGATGGATCGCATGCTATCGCTGAGATTGCTCTAATCCGTGAGTGTTTTGTCCTTGTTTAATGCATGTGACAATTACAGAAATATATCTCAGGGAAGCTAGACTTGAGTTTTTGCTAACAAGTCCAATTAGGAATTAGGTTTATTATGGAATCCAAGTTTAATGTCTGCCTGATCAGGAGGTCCCCGGTTTGAGCCCCATATCTGCCGAAACAAAAAAAGAAAAGGAAAAAAAAAACCCTTCTTATACTGATGAGGCGTCTATCATTCAGATAAAAGAGCTGACTAGTGAAGACTGTGGCTGAGCGACCACATTTTTGGAAGATGAAATATTTGTAAGTGCGATTTTTTTTCCCACTCAGCTATGCCTTTGAGGAGCTTAATGTTTTTGACATGAGCAGAAATGAGTTATAATGTGCTAAAATATGATGTTGATTAATAGGAGAGAGCCTACAACGTGATTCTTTGCCTCTTTCTTCTAATTTGCTCAAGGTGCGTGTGTCTGAGAGAGAGAGAGAGAGAGAGAGAGAGGTTACACAGCAGGGTGAAGTTCATCTTGGAGTTGCCTTGGAAGCTGTAAGTAGAAATCGGTGAAGCTGCATCATAAAAAAATGGACAGTATATATCACAGCTGTATTATTAATGAAAGTAAAAGCATTTCCACACGCACAATGTGACGGGAACTCACAGGAACTCAACTGCTGTGTTGCCATAAGAAAATTATTTGTTAGTGAGACTAATTAAATATAAGCTTCAGAGTGGATTTTGGAGCAATGGAAAAAGGTCATGCAGTCTGTTGAGTCCAGATTTGACTCTATTCCAGAGCAGTGTGCATGTCAAGGTAAGAACAGAAGCACATGACAATGTGGGCTTAAACAAATTAATTAGATTTATTTTTCATATAATATGACCTCATATAAGAAGAGAACCCCCCCACGCGTGTTGCTCAGCTCTGCTGCTCTCTGGAGGGTCATGGCTCAGCAGTAGCTCATTTCCATAGACTCAGAAATGGTGTGTTCAGAAGAACCGTGGAATGAAAGAAGTTTAACATAGAAAAATTGTATTATGGAAGAGGTATTGCAGCTGGAGCATTAACAGACATTTTGGGGAACCTCTGAGACCTGTGGAAACTTATTTAATTTTTTTTTTAATATGGGACCTTTAAAGGTAGGATACAATAAAACCTTTATTTGTCACATATACATTACTGCGCAATGACATTTGTTATTCTTCGGAAATCCCAGCTTGTTTTTAGTAGTTAAAGCCAGCAACCCTGGAGTAGACAGGGGTAAGGGACTTGCTCAAGGGTCCAACAGTGGCAACCAGGTGGAGCTGGGGTTCAAACTGCAGACCTTCTGATTAGTAGCGTCAAGACAGTCTGCACCAGTTGTCACGACCCCCCTGACACCTCGAGGAAAATAAAATATTTTAAAAACCCTCGGCACACAAAATCCACACTTGCCCTTGGTGGTGTTCAGGATTCACTAAATTGCTCTCTGTACATGTTTAACACCACACTACCACAGGGATGCTGAGCTGATATAAAGCTCATCCACTTGCTACTTTTTTTTTAAATAATTGGCTCACCAGGGATTCAGGATTTAGGGATTCAGATGGATTTGGCTCACAACATTCAAGGATTATTGTGTGAATAGAAACCTTAGATCCGCACATGTTTTTTTGTTAGTTTTTTTTTTTGTTAGTTTGTTTGTTTGATATACTGTATATACTGTATAAAGTCTGTAGTCAAGACCTTCTCTTCAGCCTTGAGGACAAAAAAGGCTCATCCTGGTGAGTTATCAGTGTCCAAACTAGATCAGAAGCAAACGATTAAACTGGAACTGGAGTCGCTGGAGCTTCCCGTTCATATCTGATTGATCGGCTTACAGCCAGATCCCAGTTCGCACTGGGAACAGCTGTGCTTTGATGGCAAAGAAACGGCCACAGAGCAGAACCGAATCGGAGCACTCGCATCTACAGAGAAATCAATGATGATGAATTAAAAATGGATTGTGGGTTGTTACATCCCCTGATATGCTGCACGCAGCTGTCCTTTTGGTTTAGTCTGAGATCAGAGCTGACTCTTTCCTGCTCACGCCACGCCAAGCCCTTCATTTATTGATCATTTACTTCACAGCTTATACTCTCAAAAGTGCTCTCCGTGCCAAAAGTTCTGGCGCCCTCTATGAATAAAATATTGAAAATGTGACATAAATAACATATGCAAATAATGACATTTTCATTTTCCATCTTAAATTAACGAGAACGGTGTATAGTGTCCTGCTGGCATGGTGGCTTAGTGGTTAGCACTGTTGCCTTGCACCTCCAGGGTTTGATTCCTGGCCAGGTTCGATTACTGGCTCTGTGTGCATGGAGTTTGCATGTTTTCCCCATACTTCGTGAGTTTCCTCCCACCGTCCAAAGACATGCAGATTAGGCTAATTGGCATTGCCCGAATTGCCTGTAGTGTGTGTGTATATGTGTATGCTCTGTGATGGATTGGCACCCTATCCAGGGTGTACCCAGCCTTGTGCCCTAAGTCTCCTGGGATAGGCTCCAGGCCCCCCTCGACCCTGTATACAAGATAAAACAGTATAGACGAGGAGTGAGTGGTATATAGTGTGTGTTTTTTTTTAATGCAAAACACATAATGCAAAATTATTGGCACCCTCTGCAATGACCACTGTATTTGGTGTATAGGAAGTTAATCAGCAACTTGGTGGTGTGATGCAGCCTGAAGCAGGAAGTGGAAAAGTCTTTCATTTCTCCTATAATGTCAGCCATTACAGTGTATTTAAAATGACTGATTGATGACGTGTATTATCTTGTTCTTTTGTTCTCTCTTAAACCCAATAGGATAACAGTTTAATTCAATTCTGTGTGTAGTGCTTTTAACAATTGTTGCAAAGCAGCTTATAGAAATAAACATTCCATATATAAATTTCAAATCTAAAAAAAAAAATTACATTTATAATTCTATAAATCTTATGTTCAATGTGGTGAAGGTGCTGAAGACAAAAATACCTTGATAAGACATGAGGAAGAAACCTTGAGAGGAACCAGACTCAAAGAATGTCCATTTGGGTAATATCAAATTGTATGACTATGAGAAAATGTCTTGGTTGAAAGATGCAATTTCTATCACTCACTAATTCTCTATACCACCTATCCTGTACAGGGTCGCAGGAGGCCTGGATACTATGTCAGGGGACTCAGACCAACAAGGGGGGTGTATAGGCACATACAATACAGGCAATTTGCAAACGACAGTTAGTCTTCATGTCTTAGAACTGTGGGAGGATACCCAGCAATCACTGGGAGAACATGCAACCTCCACAGTGCTAACCACTGGACACTGTGCCACCAGGTGCAATTTCATAAAAGGAAATGTGTTTAAGTTAACATGAAGCCCACTTTGTTGAGATTTGCAAATATTCACTGATAGAGACTCGGGTTCAAATCCGCCCATGGCAATTTCAGTCCTAAATCCCAGGGTTTTAAATCAATGCATTATTTTCAGAAATCATGATGCTCATAGTCTAAATATGGAATGTCTTTTCTTAGAAAGGTCTGCTCTGTATTTGTCCCAGCTGGCGAAATCTGTCCTCACTGTTTGTAAAAAGTGGCTGTGCAAAGTGCTCAATCATCTCACCAAGTTGAAAGAAAAAGATAACATCATCAAACTGGGACAGGGCACTTGTCTTTAATGGTGTATTCACCCTGAACCATTTGAGAAGTGCTGTTCAAGTGTGTTATAACCTCCTGAACTTTTCACTGTCATTTATGTCCAAACTACAGTAACCCTCTCTTTAATTGAATAAAATTACCTCTCCTAATAAAGGTGCATAAACAAACATGTAGGATATAAGAGTATATAGTAACAGGGGAAAATAAACACCATTCAGTGATGCTGTTTTAAAAAAGTCCCACTAGCTTGGAGTGTGTCAAGAGCCTGTTTTTACCTATTAAATTCAAGCTGTGAGCTCCATGGACAGAACTTCTGAGCTGTAGCTATCATTTTCAGAGCAGCATCAGTCACAAGGCACAAGACCTTGTCCTGAATTCCTCACTCCTCCATGAAATAGGCTTTTACAGAAGATACATTATCTGATTTAAAGGTTTGTGGGAATTTGTCAACTCCCAACAGCACATTGTTTAAATTGTTGCTGCCATCAATGAAGTGGAAGGTCGCAGGTACAGGGTAGCTGTCTGTATTAATGGACCACATATTTCCAGTGAGGTACACGGCAGGCACTTGTTTAAGTTTTAGTCATCGTCATGGCCTTCTTATATTTGGCATTTACCATATACCTTAGTAAAAAAAAAAATTAAGCTTAGTTAGTAGCTTAAAAAAAATACAATGCATTCTTTGCATACAGTAGATCCATGAACAAGTAAAACATGGCTGTTCATTCAATTATAGGAAAATAATCAGAGATGAGGATGCCTGGCCTGGCCTGGCCCACAGTTACTGTTCCGGAGTTGTGCTGTTATAGGAAAGTAATCAACGTGTTTTGTTCCTTTTTGTACTACTGTACAACAATGTGTACTAAAAACGAGTTTTAATTTGTGAATGTCACACTTTTAAACCATTTGCAGTTGTATTAAATAGGAATGGGAATCACCAGGGACCACACGATACAATATTATATTATATTATCATGATACCTTTTTATTGCAATTAATTTTTTTGTCATTCTGTAAGTAGTGTGATTTTATAATACAGCGGAATCTCGGCATACAAATTTAATCCGTTCCGGAAGTTCTTAAGGTGAAATATTGTGTTGTGAAATGCATTTTCATGCAAACCAATCCGCGAACCAGGACCCAGGAGATGCAAGGCGACAATTCTAAGCTACCATGTTGCCAAATCTGTAATCATAGCATCCGCCATGTATAAGCTGTTACTAGAAATAATATGAATGTATATGACCAGTGCATTAATATAAATCTGTCAGTGCTACAGTTATAGAAAACTAATCAATCACATGAGCAATCCGATTTAAAACATGCTCTCTGTTATACTGTTCTACAATTTAGTTTCATAGCATTTAAAACATCAGTGGATCTGCGCAGCCAGTTTACTGTCGTGGTCAGAGCGGGACTCCCAGAGCTCTCGTTTGCAGCTGAATGGTGTCACATTGTCATCATTATCAAACCTAATTGCAGCATAAATACAAACCTGTGACCATTAACACTCAAAGTTTCTTGGTTTTGCTTCTTTGCAGTGTAAATTTAAGCTGCATTTGGATTTATTTATTGTACCCATTATTCAAAAAAAGTGAAAAGAGCACAGGATAATGGATTTGTGCCGGCTCGGTTATTTCTCTGCTCTCACAGCAAAGACTTTGCGGATGTCAAAGCACACAGCGGCATCCAAAAAACATTCAGCTCTACCACCCAGATGCTTGTTAGCTCTGAATAAACCTTATTATCTCTGTTGTACATAGGACCTTTCCTGAATTTTAACCAGTTACTAAATGCATACCCAGAGACAGACTGCACCAAACTGCATCGTAATAAATGTTGCATCATGGAAGTTGATTATATCTACAACAAAAAAATTTCTATATGTTGTTGCAGTACCCATGATGCTATAAATGCTGTGTATGTGGGCAACGGTGGCTCAGTGTGTTAAGGCTTTGAGTTACTGATCAGAAGGTTGGTCGTTCGAGCCCCAGCTTCGCCAGGTTGCTGCTGTTGGAACCTTGAGCAAGGCCCTTAACCCGGTCTGCTCCAGGGGTGCCGTATAATGGCTGACCATGCGCTCTGACCCCAGGCTACTTTTGTATATGTGATGAAAATGTAATATAAAGTTGATATTTGGCATGAAACTGCTTCACCTTTAAAAATGCATTAGAAATCTCAGGTCCATTTGCGTAGTTTTATAAGGAAATTGCATTTCATTTTGTTGGAAAAGTAAAGTAATGTTTAGAAAACCTGGTGTTTCCTGACCCAAAAAGTGCAGAAAGGGAAAAAAAACGGGGTCTGGAGACCATCACAGGGAGCTCAGGGTACAAGGATGAGGTGCCAACCCATCACAGAGCACAGGCACACACACATATCCAACCATATGGGCAATTTGGGATATCAGTCTAAACCGGATGTCTTTGAGTATGAGGGGAGACCAGAGTACCCAGAGGACAACCCAGAAAGCATACAGAGAATGGAAATGAGATTCAAACCCCCAACCCTGGACATGTCTGGAAAAAAAAAAGATAATACAAAATAAGTCATGTGCACAGTCTTTTTGCACAGACTGACCCAGTTTGGACTCTAAACATTAGAGCAAGATTTAGACAGAAGTTACAAAAAGTCAACAAAAAAAAAAAATTTTTTTTTAGTTTATTAATATTCTTAAAAAAAATAATAATAATAAAAACAGGGGTTCAAAATCTCTAGCAATGTGTATACAGGAATAATTTGAGAAACTAGTAAATTCATAAAACAGTGACATTAGCTTCCTGTTATGCATTAGTTACATAAATATGCTGGAATCATTGATATTAGTATATTACTGTAAAATGACATTAAACACTCTATGCACTATGTAAATATATATTTTTATGTATTATAAAGAAACTCTATGAATCATGCTTTTGGCTCTTTCGGATATTAAAGAATGTTTTTCAGCGAATGATATAACTCTGCACCATGATAATTGAAGGAGAGCTCCACCGTAAACGACTTGCATATTAATCTTTACAATAGCCTGCTAATGCCCAAGCCATGCCATAACAGCCATCATCCAGTAACACTCCATATTCATATCCATAATCATAATAATAACAATAAAAATGTCTCTTTATTACGTCAGAGTGAAACAACCATTAATTTACATCATCAACCAAAACAACAACAACAACAGATATTTTTTTTTTTTTACACATTCTTAAAAAAAAAAAAATTCTGGGTGCTGTGCCCCTTTAAAGGTCCTATAAGTAACTTCAACACAGGGCTCCCCCAAAGTGTGTGTGTTAATGCACCAGCTGAAATTCTTCTCAGATAGTACTTTTCTAGATTTTCTACCTCTGTGTCTCTCCTCTTCCAAACACCCTGTTTCAGTGTCTTTGTAAATGAGCTACAGTACTGCTGAGCCACGCCCCTTCAGAGAACAGCTGAGCTTAGCAGAGGTGGGCAGATGTGATCTTCTTATATGAGGTCACAGTAGAGGGAAAATCTAATCGGTTTGTTTAAGGCACAGTCAATACAAAAATGAAAGGATGACTCAAAAGCAGGGATTTTTTTTTCTCTTTTTCTTTTTTTAATGCACACTGCTAAGTGTCACTGCTAAATGCACCATATAAATGTCTAAAAATGGCAAAGAAAAAGTGGGGTTTTCATAATAGGTGCCCTTTAGGATGGAAGAAGGTAATTAAACCAAAACCTTGAGTGCTGCTCAACAAGCATGCACCAAAAGCACTAATGAAACACATTCTCAGCATAAAAGCAGTTCTATCTAAGGGGTTGCCAGATAGCATTGTGTCCTTTCACTAACAGCTCCTTTCATTTCCTGTATCTTGTTGAATTTCAGTAGAGATTCAGGTCTCAGGTCCGTTCCTGCATTCCACACTGCCTCGTTAATATTTCTCACCTACACCACATGAGGCTGAAATCTGATTAGAATCATGAGCTCATGTTTTCATTTTTAAAATGTAGCAGATATAAATGCAAAGGAAATAAGGGATATAACAAAAATTATTGTATTTTAAAATCATATTACTGTAGAACTAATTAAATTTAAAACCGTGTTAAATTCTACCACATCAATGCCAAGTAAAAAAAAATTGATAAATGTCCATTTCACACCAGCACACCGCACTGACTGGTCAGCGACTCTTTCACATTCTGTGTAGCTGAAGTTCTAGGAAGAGGCGTCGCTGATTTCTGGTGTCATGATGTGAATATTAAAACAGGAGAAGAGTCAGATTGTCGTGAAGTGTGAGCTGAGGAGAACTCGCTTTTCTGGTTCTAACCAAATCAAACCCACTTAACCCACAAACAACATGTGCACAAACCATCCTCTTTCCCGAGGAACACCGTATACAGCTTATCAATCAAATAAGCCACGCCAATGGTCTATGATAACATTGTGGCTCAGGATTCAACCTGATCTCAAGCCGTGTTTGGGTAGTCAACATTCACACGTGCATTCACACAATACGGGCAATTTGGGAACGCCAATTAGCCTAATCGGCATGTCTTTGGACTGTGGGAGGAAACCGGAGCACCTGGAGACTGTGCAAACTCCATGCACACAGACCTCAAGCTGGGAATCGAAAACCGGACCCTGGAGGTGCAAAGCGTGCCACCACGTTAATTAATCAACTTAATCAAGCAAAACCGAGTGGTAATTTTCCCAATCTGGCAACATGACAGCTCTCTAAGACAAATTATCACCCCCACGCCAGAAAAATTAACAAAATAATTAGGCTTCTTGCCAGATCTGAAAAAAAATAAATAATTCAAAAAGCAACTGGTTTGTTTCAGTCACCAGCTTCTCGCATGTTTCTGCACAGCAATGAGCACACTGTACTGAGACGGAGGACATTTTTATTACTACTGTAGTATTTTTCTTACTATATTCAAAAAAAATTTTTTAAACCACTCACTTCAGGTACAGTTCTCAGTGGATCACTCCAAAACTGTGCTACTGCATGAAATATGGCATATTGTAAATGAGGCTTAATAATTTTGCATCTGAGTAGCAATTCCACTGTCATGCATAATAAAGTTCAGCCTGAATTCCAGAATATTTTTTCCTCTCAAATGATCCAATTAATATTAATAGCTGCCACTGGTTATAAACATGCCCTGTGGTTTTTTTTTTTTATTTTTTTTTTTGGTCTCAAGTAGTCGTTAATAAAAAAGACTATTTTTGAAGCAGCTTACACGATTCTTATCTTTTCACAGAGCTTAATGTTTAACATCTGTCTCGGGAGGGCATGGATGCAACAATGCTTTAAAAAAAAAAAAAGTTTAGTTTAAAAAAAAAAGAGAGAAAGATAAAGAGATGAAATTGGTGTGTGTGTGTGTGTGTGTGTGTCCACAGATAGCTTCCCGGATATTAAAGTCGAATAGAGCGCCAAGCCGCAGCATGTTTACTCCAGATTGCTTCCTCTTGCACAACTGTGGAGGCAGATGATTGTGTTTTCTTTTCTGACAACCGGTCAATCTATCATTTTGTTCAGACTTGAAGAGCTTGGAGAGCTCACTGCCGGCATTCCTGTCTGTGTCTGCGAACTCGGTATATAGCGTGAACCTACTGTACAGTCGAGTGCCAAAGTTTGCACACCCTTCTGATAAAATAAAGAAGAACATTTTTGGATGTTTTTCCTTCCAACAACAAGACATGAAGCGTAGTTGACGTTGAACACCTGACAGGTTCCGGAGCGGAGTACAACCTGGACAGGGTGCCAATCCATCACAGGACACACATGCTTACAAAGATTGTTTAAAATTGTTTAAACGAATAAAGCCATACACACACTATGGACAATTTGTGAACACGAATTAGCCTAATCTGCATGTTTTTGGACTGTGGGAGGAAACTCACCAAGCACAGGGAGAACATGCAAACTTCATGCACACACAGAGATGGGAATCAAACCTGGTTGGGAATCGAACCCAGACCCTGGAGGTGCAAGGTGACAGTGTTTCCACTTGGCCACTGTGCCACCTGTAGATCTAATGACATTTTCCTAACTTTTTCATTTTCCTAATTCATTCATTCATTCATTCCAGCACTTAATTTAGGTCAGTGGTCCGCCGCCTCTTTTACCCTTCTGCTGTCTGATCATCACTTTGGAACCAGTATGAACCAGTTTTCTTCAGACAGCTTCTCATTTGCAGTTAAATGTTTTGTTCTTGACCTCACCACTGGACCCTTTCTTTAGCTTCCTCCAAATAGGAATTTCATCTCTCTCCATGTAGAGAGAGAGAGAGAGAGAGAGAGAGAGAAATTTATATATTTTCACTATGACTTAATGGATACTGTAAGCTAATACAAGCTCAGATACTTAAGTGAATTTGCAGGTAAGTACTTTTGTACTTTTCCTCCAGAACAAATGTAAATGGATGACTTCTGTTAGAGTAATATCTCACCTGGGATATCTCTACTTTTACTTATAGTACAGCACTAGGAAAGCTGTCTAGTCATGCACTAGAGTAGAACTGGACTGCACCTGGAAAGCCTGAAATTGACTCAACACATGCAATGCGTAGAGGCAGAATCTAAAACAGAAACAAAATAACACAAACAGAAACAAAATAACACATATTTGGTCCATACCTCTGAGCTTGAAGGTTTCTGTATGTTGCCATGGTGTTTTTTGCAGATCAGAAGATCAAAGGTTTTTATACAGTATATTTTATTCAATTAGAACACTTGCATGCCATGTAATGAATACTAATTCAGATTCCTCAAATAAATAACACGATGCAGATAAAAACAACAAACCCGCTATTAAATTACACAACGAAAAGCAAGCCCAGTATAATCATTTTAAAAAGAATGTGGCTTTCCAATACTTGTTTAATACTGGGATTAATACTTGTCTTAGCTAGATTCATTAATGTCATTTTTTTTTTTTTTGCCTAATTTTGTGGCCCTTGAGCCCTGTTATAAAAACATTGCACTAATGGAGCATTAAATTGCACTAGGTTCTGCGGAGGCAAATGGAGTTTCACATAAACTCTGTGGGACTGAATAAAATTCTCCCCATATCTTATTACATGAGGCTTGTAAAAGAAAAACAATAAATGTCAGCTCGGTTGCTCCTGGACAGATACGATGAAATCTCTTTCCCCATCACGCTGCTACAGTATGTGCAGAACAGAAGAGGTCAGCAGTAATAAATCTGGTTACTGCCGACCATCATGTGCAGAGGATTCCCTAAGGGCACGGTACTGAGCTGGGTTACCAAATGTAAAACTTTATGCAGAATTTCATGAATAATTCACGACGAGTGGGCTGGAGAGCATCAAGTTGTTACTACAGGAACCCTTTTCGACCCCTGACAAGGATTAGCCTCGAACAGTCAGCCTGCTGACTGCTGTATTAACCTGAAACATATTTATGTTAGATTATGCAACTGAAGTATATGTGCAAGTTTTGGATAAAGTTTCAGCAGTGTGTTGTACACTTCTCTTATAGCGCACATGCCTGGTCTGGTCAATGTCGACCCTATATATAAAGTTACATCGGCAAGATGTACTGTAGCACGTAGAGCATTCGCTAATTTGTGATTTGTCGCAAGGACATCTGAATTTTATCCAAAAGATCCACCAGACAACCTGTGAATCAAGCTAATGCTGTCCAATTTGAAATAACGATGCTGACATCCAAAAAATAGCTTCCTAATTTATTTATTTATTTTTTCCTCCCCTTTCATGTCCACTCTATACCGTTCTCATACAGTAGATCATCCTTTATGGTAGTGGGTCCCGCTTTCCCTTGCAACACTATGCCACTACCCTGTGGCAACCCGGCAGTGGCGGAGCTCTAACCTCTAGAGACACGAATCAAGTTAAGAAACTGTACTGTGGTCATTTCCTTTACTGTAATATGAGAGAGGAGATGAAGAGAGGTTTTGTGGGAAAGGATTAAAACTTTGCGCCATTAGTTGATGTAAAATTGTAAAAAGCTGCTAGATTTGGAATTCGAACCTTTACGTTTTGCTAGATTTTTTTTTTCCAAAAAAGTTTTACTTTCTATTGCAAACTTTCTATTTAGCCTTATTGTGTCACACTTAAAGTTTAACAGTGGAGAAAGTGTTCAGTTACGCCAAGATTCTTAAGCCTGTGGCCAGAAAAGTGTATGTAAGATTATTAGATATCACACAGACAATGAGCAATGAGTCTGAGAAAGAAACTACGCCTGGTCTGGAAATTAGGTCTGCTTTTACATTAATTCATGAAGAACTTCTTAATCCCCTGACAAGCCTGTAAATGTGATAAAAGAAAGCACCTAATGTCCGAGTCCAGATTCCATGCTGTCTCATTTCACTTCAAAGTCCTGATTATCACGCTGTGGAAAGTTATTGGATTCCTATGGGTTTCACTCTTAGACAAAGAGCCAACTGACCCAACATAACCATTTCCAAAACCACATGCTGTGGGTTTCTACTACAGAGAGAGAGAGAGAGAGAGAGAGAGAGAGAGTAATGAAAAAGCTCTGCCTATGACTCACCATTCACAGCACGTTAGGATAATGAAACTGTGTTTGAAGGAGAGGGGGCACGCAAAGACAGATTGATTCCTTTAAACCTTTTGTCCTGAGCAGCTTTCTCCTGTGCGAAGGACAGACGGTTGTGGCACAGCTGGCATGTGGGGCAGAAATGTATTTCCTATAACTGATTGGTTTAGAGATATGGATACTTTCTTGGACATTTAATCCAATATTAAAAATGCACACACTGCCTGACCAAGAACAAAACAAAGGTTGCACACTAATATTTCATCAGAACTCCTTTAGGTTAGATCAACAGTATTTGTGATGGCATTGTTTCAACCTTATGCAACGTCGCAATGTTTATTTCTGTCCAGAGGTGCATTAAGGTTTGTCCTAAATTAGTGCTGTATTGATGATGGGAGAGTTTAATACAGCACATCATAAAGACTTTTAATAAGGTTAGGATTAGTCTAGTTAATGTGTGAAAATGATTCCTCATGCTCTCAGAACCACTCTTTCACGATTTGAGTCCTGGAACACATCCATGCTTTAGGGAAGGAAATACTCGTGAATGTGAAACCTGGTCGTTCGGTAGATTCAGGTCGCCAGCTGACTTAATTTTATTGCCACAAAATGGTGAGTACTACTGTATGCATGATGGGTGCATCACGTCACTTCCCTTCTTACCCTGACGCGTCCAACACTCTGAAATAGGCTCACTCTAGACTCATCAGATCATATGACCCTTTTCCATTCCTCCAAATTATTTTTTTTTGCATTTTGTGCAAGATGTAGTGAAGACATAGAACCATGGGTCCCAAGAATGTCAGCAAGGTGTCACAGTCAGACCAGGCTCCGAACGCAACAGAGAACAACGCCCCTTTTCACCCGAGTATTAATCAGCATCACCTGTCGGTAATCAACGCATAAAGTATAAAAACATCACATCACACCTCAGTCGACGTCCGAGCTCGTATCTTTGAGTGTGGACTCAAAACGCTATCCTTCTAAAGAGAATAAGATTGATACTTACCTGTTTCACTTACCTGTAGTCTTTGTTCCCAGAAGTGTTCCAGTCGAACGTCACGGAGCGAGGAGTTCTGTGTTCCTGTGGTGTGTGGGTCATCAGGCCGTCGGAGGG
>JAQQZS010000002.1:29446886-29463366 GCA_030068045.1 Platyallabes tihoni
TCTTCGGCCCTCCCGGCTGAGTGGTAGTGGTAGCCTTAATGTGGGAGCCCCCTAGTGACGGGGAGGAATTGGACACGGCTAAATTAGGGAGAAAATCGGGAAAAATAATAATAATAATAATTTTTTTTAAGTGCTTTTAAAGTGACATCAGTCAATATCACAGAAAATAAGGGGAAAATTTAAAAAGAGAACTTGCTTTTCTTCTTCCTCTGATCTTCAGGAAATTTGGATGATGCACCCTCCTCTGTGACAGGGTTAAGTGAATGAATTAACATGTACATGTTTTCACAGCTATAAAAAAAAAAAAAGAAGGAAAAAAAAGTATGTTTCAACCATGAGATAATAAAAATATTCATACACTAATATGTATCAAGGTATTTTAATGATTATATTTAAAGATAAAGCTGTTATAGTGGGGTGTGTCAGGCAGAGACAGCTGTTAGAGCCTCTTATAGAGTCATCCTCATCAGTTTCTTTCTCCGGCTCAGTCAGCCTGGAATACGTTTCCATGTCGATGGATGCAAGAAGGAAGTTTATTCTTTTCAAAGATTAAAGATCCTCCTTAACCGCACCAACAAAGTCATTTCATGCTCAGTGAAAACGCCAGCCTCCTCCTCACCCTCCTCCTCCTCCCAGAGCCGCGTTCTCTCTCTCAGGGACGCGAAAACTCCTCCGCATTAATCAAAATCTACTCACGGCACGTATGCTTAACGCAACCTGCTTTCCCCAAGCGCGGTCTAGCATAAAGATCGTTATAGAAGCGAGGAACGTGAAAATGAATTTTTGCACTCCCTCTAAAAAAAAAAGCTAAGATGAGTCTTGGGTGGCTTGAGCCCCAAATGTTTAACCCTTCCAGTCAGTTTATACCAAATTTGCAACCGAACGGATTATCGGTAGGCAGAAGGTGTGTGAGGTGAAGGCTGGAAATTGATAAGGCTGCCAGGCATAAAATATAAAATAAGTGTCCCATATTTGTATTTGAGGAATCTGAATGAGAACTTCACTACAGCTAAATGCATTTATTTGATGAAGTAGATAATGAGCGACAATTAGCTACCATGAGACCATAAGTTACTGTAGGAATGTAAGTTACTGTGAGATCACAAGTTACTGCAAGAGTTACACAGTGAGATCATAAAGTTATCACATGATCCTCACCACCTTCTATAGGGGAACTATCGAGAGCATCCTGAGTGGCTGCATCACTGTCTGGTTTGGGAATTGTGCCATATCGGACCGCAAGACCCTACAGCGGATAGTGAGGACAGCAGAGAAGATCATGGGGGTCTTAGCCTAATCTGCATATCTTTGGACTGTGGGAGGAAACCCCACCAAGCACGGGGAGAACATGCAAACTCTATGCACACAGAGACAGGAATTGAGCCTGGCCAAGAATCCATCCCATACCCTGAAGGTGCAAGGCAACAGTGCTAACCACTACACCACCTTGCCGCCATCAATTCGATTTGATGGCACGTGGCAAGGAAAGGAAACTCCCTGAGATGGTAATAGGAAGAAACCTTGAGAGGTACCAAACTCAACAGGGAACCCATCCTCATTTGGGTGAAACGGATAGCAGGGATTGATCTGCAGTCGTACTGTGTGAGATGTGTTAAAGTTAAAATGGAGTCGAGTTCGTTATTGGAGGCTCAGGTAGACTGTAGGAAACTCCAGTCCTGAATTATCAAGCGACTAAAGTCACGAGTCCTCAGAGAACAGCTGTCTGCATCAGGACCGTCTTTGTGGAAAAGTAGAACCATCCCCAGTCACCACACGCATCCCAGGCAGACCACATGCGCGTGATGAGATCTCCAACCAGAAGGGGGGGAAAAGTCTTCAGTTTGAATCTGATGAGTCCAGATTGAGCCTATACCAGAGTGATGGAAAAAAAAAAAAAAAGCACATGAAGCGATGCCCCCATCATGCATAGTGTCCACTGTACCAGCATCTGGAGACAGTGTTATGATCTGGGGTTGCTTCAGTTGCTCAGGTCGAGACTCAGCAACGTTATGGGGCAATAAAATGTAGTCAGCTGACGACCTGAATGTACTGAGTGACCAGGTTATCACATCTATGGAGTTATTCTTCGCTGATGGCACGACCATACTCCAAGTGTATGAAGGCAAATTGTGGTTCTGGGAGCACGAGGAAGCATTTTCATACATGAACTTCCCTGTATCGAAAAAACCCTGAGTTGTTTTATTCATTTGATTGATAAATGCTCCACCATGATCATCATTATCAGCAAACTGACACCATTATCCCCTATTTCAATCTTTCCTTCCCATTAAAACATCATTGTCCTTTTTCTTACCTCATTGGTCCTCAAGGTGACATCTGAAAACCCCAGGGAGTCTGTCTTTTTTTTTTTTCTTTTTGATTATTTTCTTAACACTTCAGGGTTATTTCGTAAACACGCTTCCCGGAAACACCTCCTGTAGACGAGGTTATTTGTTTTACTGTGCATCATTAGTGATGAATGTGCACTAAGGTGCACCTGACGGCCCTCAGAATGATGCTGGTAAACTGTTTCCATGCCAGGTTGCGTTTTACTGATGACTAACCAGGAGATTTCACGTGCCAGCCTCGTTAATCCTGAGCCTAGTCATAAATCACATTAACCCCAGAATAAAAGCGCTCCATTTTTTAGGCTGGTAAAAAAAAAACAGGACAGTCGTGAAGACTTTGAGATTAAAATGTGGCTTGTTTATAGTCCTGGTGTTCATTAATTTTTCCAACCTGGAATCATTTCAAGACAAATTTCAGTCCTTTCCAATCCTCACATTATAAGAGAAACACATACATACAGTCTTGTGTAAAAGTTAGTACCCCTTCTTTTAATTATATCATCATCTTATTTATAAGCAAATATAACCTGACATTACACTTTTTTCACCGTTCTGTAAACCCATCTGCACCAGGGGCGTTGTGTCCTGGCCATAATGGCACGGTGAAAAAAGTGTAATGTCAGGTTATATTTGCTTATAAATAAGATGAATAAGCAGCTTGGTGATGCTGGGGCTTAATCCCTCCAACCTTTTGTGCCATTAGTGCCCCAAAAACCAGACTTATCTGGGATTTGAACCCAGGACCTCTCACACCCAAAGCAAGAATCATACTCCTAGACCAACGAGCCACTGTAAACCAGCTGCATGTAACATATTAACATCAAAAAATTCTAATCTCAAGTCCTTGATCATGATCAATTAAAGATTATATTTCTTTTTTTTTTTTTTTTCATTAAAATTACCAAAAAGAAGTCATTTGTCTTTACAGAATTGCTTCATTTCATTAAGGTTCATTAGCATTCGCTTATGCACAGCTCTCTTAAGGTCCAGCCACAGCATTTCAGCTGGATTGAGATCTGGACTTGGACTCGGCCATCCCAAAACCTTGATTATCTCATAATTCAGCCATTCTGTTGTAGATTTGTTGATGTGCTTCAGATCATTGTCCTGTTGCATGACCCAGTTTTGACCAAACTTTAGCTTTCAGACAGATGGCCTCACTTTTGTCTCCAGATATTCTCTGGTATACAGAGGAGTTCATGGTCGACTCAGTGACTACAAGGTGCCCAGGTCCTGTGGCTGCAAAAACAAGCCCAAATCATCAGCCCTCTACTACCATGCTTGACAATGGATAAGGGGATGTTTTCTGGTGAAATGCTGTTTGATCTTTGTCAAACAAGGTTCTGGGCATTAAGGTCAAACAACTCCACTGTGGTCTCATCTGTCCATAGGACATTGTAGTTCATCTGAGGTTGCATTTTGCCTTAATACTTAGACCTGCTACAATCCACTTAGTGTGTATACACCAAAGAAACATAAATAACCAGCTTTTACTATGTTACAGTTCAGACATTTTATTAAGAAGAAACAGTTCAAACTAAGATTAATGAATTATTAATAATACATTTCTCCATATATTCCACTTATGAAGCTGGGATCAGAGTGAAGGATCAGGCAGAATACCCCGTTCCTGGGGCAGATGGGATTAGAGGGATCAACAGTGGCAGCTTGGTGGTGCTGGGGCTTGAACCCCCAACCATCCGATCAATAACACAAGGCTCTAGTGCCCTAAAATCTGGGCTCATCCGGGATTTGAACCCGGGACCTCTCGCACCCGAAGCGAGAATCATACCCCTAGACCAACGAGCCACTGTCGAATCAGCCTCATGTAACAAATTAACAACAGATCACCTACAGTAAATACCACCTGTTTAAAGGTTTGTATCTCTCATCATAAATCTGACTTGATGTCAACATTACCGATGTAGAGTATATATATTCAGTAATGTTGACATCAAATCAGATTTATAGATATATTACATAATAGATTACTCTTGTGTCACTAATATGAATATCAGGGATTGTCTACATGAAACAGAAGCATGTGTGAGAGTAAACATCTCCAGGAGGAATGTGGAAGATTCTCCATGATGCTCAGAAACATTTCCAAGACAGAATTGTCATCAAACTGCATGAAGTTAAGCAGAGATTACATGCTGATGTATTTTAAAGGTCAAATTTGATTTATAGTAGATTCCTTTTAAGTACAGAAAATATTTCCTTTGGTTATTGCAACCTTCTTTGTTTCACAGCATTCGTGTCTTTTGTGCCGTTTCTCCGAGCTGTATATCAATAAAACGCCTTCATTATGTCTCTGTGGGTATAAAAGCAAAACCAAGAGCCAGAACAAGAAGATGCTCAGAAAACTTTTATATGAACTCAGTTTCTCTAGTGTTCTTGTCACGTCCACGGCCCCCTGAGTGCAATCTAATAACGCTCCAGACCCATTTACTTATACCTCCAAGCTGTATGTGAAAGCTTCTTCTCTGAGCCCTCAGGTCTGTCTGCGCTAGTTAGATGGACCCAGGTTGGGAAATATTTGTAAATTGTACTTCTTACTATACCCTGAGGCGTTCGAGTGAATTATTGAAGGGAACATCTTCATTATTATTGGTGTTCTTTCTGGGCTCAAAGGAAAACAACTTCAAGGATTGGAAAATGATTTTCTCTTTCACACAGCAAAGTTTCATAAAGAGCACACGAAACACACAACACACCTTCCAAAAAAAGTTTGATTACAGATTTATTAGGTTTATTATGTTTGTATATATTTGATTTAGTTATAAAGTTGTAGATGTGTCAGATTAAAAAGAATTTTAAACAATTAAATCAAGTGATTTATTTATATGAAAATGCAATCCTGGAAGGCATGGAAACACAAATATTTTAACAAAGAAAACTGTATTCATATATTATATACTACATTCAAACAAAAGCTTTTAAAAAAATCACATTTTAAAACATCTTAAGTTTTTTTTGGTGAACAAAAATAAATCAAGTTCAGCACTGCTGAGTGGTGCAGTGGATTTAGTGGTTAGCACTGTGGTCTTTCCCCTCCAGGGGCTGGGTTCAATTTCCACCTAGGGTCTGTATTCTGCCTATGTTGTAGCTTAAAGAACATACAGTGTAAGACAGCTAAAATATCCCTGAACCCAACTAATCAGAATTTTACCTCCTTACTGTTATAAATATTAATGTTCCTTTTTGTTGTTGTTTTAATTGTTTGTCTACTATGTTTGTCTTTCACATTGAATATGTTTATAAATGCATATAGATGCTATTTATAATGCAATCTACCTTCTATAATTGCTTTGGCAGCAATGTCATTTATTTAACATTCACGCCAATACAGAACTGAACTGAGTAAGTGATGCAGCACTGCCGTCTAGCGGTCACAGAGAGAACTGCCGCTTACGCAAATTAGCGTAAATAGCGTGTTTATTTGTTTGTATTCGATTTTAGTAATTAGCTAAAATTACGTATCCAACATTTTCAGGTTGTTGTAAAAAAAAAAAAAAAAAAACTTAATCTCCAAAAAAGATGTACATTGTCTGTAAATAATACAATTGCTATTAAATAAGCAAATGCGCAATATTAATATTTAGTGGAATATTTGAGTTGTTTGTTTTATTTATATTTTTATATTTATATTATACTGTACAAAACTGCTCTCTCTCTCTCTCTCTCTCTCTCTCTATCGGAACGTTTCTATGCGCGGTGTTTCTCACCCGGAACTATTTTTCGGACGGACCGACCGGAAGTAGCAGGAGAAGAAACACAACCGGAAACAGGTTGAACTGTTTTTTAGCCGTTTTCTTTTCGGATATGTCTCAGAATGCACTGAGGAAATTAGCTACAGGATGTTGTAGTCTTAAAGGGACATTTGTGCCACCGCTTCAGGTTGCGGTTAGAAGTCTGTCAGGTTCCGGTGGAGTGAAGGACGCGGGGGAGAAACACTTCGACGTTTCTTTACTCGAGTTTCTCGTGTGTCCTCTGTCCAAGAAACCTCTCAGGTACGAGTTCGAGCCGCAACATAACGTCTGAGATAAACTATCTGATTTAAGGTCGACGTAGAAATTATGCATAGTAGCAGAAAATCTGAAAACGTAATACAGTAGTAAAATGCTTGTTTGTCTTCTGTATTTAATTGTGAATTACCGCCATCTAGTGGCCGAGGAAAGAATATACTCTTTCAGTGCCATGACCCAAATCATTCATTCAGAAAGTGTTTAGGAGCATGGTTCAGACCATTTGGAGTCCTTTTGGTATATGTTCTGGTATATGTCCCCATGGCCATCACACCTCTAAGTGGTTTTGTCCCAGAGTGCTGCCAGTCGAAGCAGAGACTTGCATAGAATGTCTTAGCTTTAGCTTTACTGGAACGAAGAGAATGTTCAGTATTCAGATGTGCACATAGTTCTCATAGTCATAAAGTGTCTGTTATAACAATGAAAGATTAATTTTGACATCATATCTCTCAGCATGTATTTAAAATTCTGTGGAAAACCCCTGATCTGTATTTCATTGTCATAATATACCGTAACATGCTTTTTACCTACAACTCTACTTTATCTTGTTTTGTTATTTTTTTTTATTTTTAGATATGAGGAAACAACAAACGAACTAATCAACGAAGAGCTTGGCATCGCTTATCCCATACTAGACGGCATCCCGAATATGATTCCTCAGGATGCTCGCCTGATCAAGAATCCCGAAGAAAGTGAAAAACCGCCCCAGTCTTAGAGCATTTTGCCTCTCACATTCGAGATTACCCACAATGCCGTTTCCTCTGTCTACAGTCACTGTCCTGATCCCGGTGCTGTCCTTATGCGGCCTCCTGTACTCCTCGACTGTGGATGAGAACTTCCCGCAGGGCTGCACTGACACCACCAGCGTGTGCTTTTACAGCCTGTTGTTGCCCGTCACTATTCCTGTGTACGTCTTTTTCCATCTGTGGAAGTGGATGGGACTCAAGCTGTTCCGGCACAACTAGAGATATGTGAATAATGTCTGACATGAAAGACATTTAAACATGCATTCTTGCTCACATCCTGATGTGTTTAAAAACTAATAATTAAAATGATTTAGATGGTTTGTAGTGATTATGATCTAATCTGGTCTAAGGCTTTTACAGTAGTGTGTTTGAGGGTGACATTAGACTTTTCCTTACCTTTTGTACTGAGTAAATAACTGAATAAAATGAAGATCCACAAATTATCTACGTTTCTGTATGTCATCATTTTTTAACTGGTGTTACGATGAGACAAACGTGAAAGGAAGTCCTAACACTGGTGCAATCTGTATGAAATGTTTCAGAGTACATACATATTAAAGACGGGGGGGGGGATCAATTTAGTGAAGTATCACAATTCGCAATTCTCTCACTCCAAATTATAATTTTTTAAAATAACTAAATTAATCTATGTTCTATCATAAATATGTGATATATCATATACAATACAATACTTGGACTGACATTATGAACATATGTCTATATATATGTCTGACATTTATAATAAACCAAACAGCTTGAAAATCACTTGAAAATTAAGCAAATTAAGGTGATTTTAATCATTGATGGTTCTTTGCCAATGTTAACTAATGCAGAGTAGACGCGGCTTCCCCCGACACAAGATGGCGGCGATGTTGACGTATGCTTAGAGGCCCAAGGCGACATCTAGTCAGTATATATATCTATGATGCAGCATGAGCTAATTATTTGTGAAGTTTATTTAGAATTGTAACATGATTAAAAAAATTTAAAAAAACTACACCGTACACCGATTTTCATAAATATCATGATTTTATAAATGTCCTAATTTGATTTGTTTCTTACGTTTTGTTACGATTCTAAACAATTTTCACAAATAATTCGCTGCTACTACACAGGATTTAGTGAGTAGTTTGTGAAGTTTATACTGCCACCTGTAGGATTGTAAAGGAACTGCAACATTTTACCACAAATACGAACAAATAAAAATGTGTGAATTTTTTTTTTAATTGCATTCAGTATTTTGATGCATGTTTTGCCAGACCAAAAAATCACGATACATTCTTAAATCGCCCACCGCCCCCTTCTCCATCTCTAAAATTTTGCTTTTTTCCCCAAAACACAGATGTATTTTAAATTTATTTGGCTGAAGAATTGATGAAAACGAATTATTCTTTTTTTTTTTTTTGCAAAAATAAAACAATAAGGATGAAAAACAATAAGGAGGCATACGCTTTAAAGTCAAACTGTGTATCGTAATATAATGTATAATCAATATAATCCACAAAAATACACATACACACAAGATACACTATCTGTTAAAAGGTTCTGATCTTTGTGTTACAGCTGAATAATGACTATTAACTAAACAGAACGACAGGAAAGAGAAACCTCTGTGGAGTTTATAAGATTTGAATATTTAAAGATATTAAACCTATAGATAAAACACACATACACACAATGGTTACCTGGAAATGATATATTTATCAAGATTAATATTTTACATAACGCTAAATTCAATAAACATTTTCGCTTTTTCAGAATATTCACTTTTTTTTATCATCTAACCTGAAACATATTTCTCGTTGTGCTCCGAACACTGAACCAGAACAAACTGAACTTTTGTCTAAACGTTCAAGCTCAAACAACAAATTTAATGTTTTGAGAAACTTGATCATTTATTATTCCTCAGGGCTTCTTCTTCTCAACGCTTCCTGCCAACTTCATGAGCGGTGACCTGGGTTTAGGTGAATCCGTCTCTCCCTTCAGTTTGAAGAAGAAGGACTCGTTAAGCCGCATCTGAACCACTTTCAGCTGCGACAGATCGGCTTTGCTCCTTAAATGCGAGTCGCTGTCGTCGCTCTGCGTCTGATCCGTTACATTCTGATCTTCACAGGCCTTACTGACGATTTCCTGCTGATGAAGTCTTGATCTTTTGGGCAGGCTCAGGTCCATCGGCGCTTCGATGCACGTGCTCCAGTGACGGAACCTGAGAGAGGTAGCGAGGACCGGAGAGGTGAAGAAGTTTTCTGTCTGTGTAGAGGCGTCGAGTTGGGGATGGTGTGATGGTTGATTTAATGATGACGAGGGCTTCTTTGGGATTGACTGAGGTTCTGGACACCATGCTGTATAATATTGATGTTCGGGACTTTGTGATGGTCCTGTATAAGACGGAGGTTCTGAAGATGTCTCTTTCTTAACTGATGACGCTGAATTGGACTGAGGTTCTGGAGATGTCTCTGTATAACTCTGAGGTTCTGGAGCTTCCTCAGCACTCGCGCTGCTGCAGAGGTCTATGTAAGGATTCGAGAAGGTCTTCTGCGTGATGAACAGATCTTGGCTGTTGATGTCGTCGGACGTACTTTGAGACCCCATGCCATGTTCTTCCACGGCTGGCTTGCTGTTACATACACCTGCGTTAAACGACGGCTTTTTGTCAATGCCGGAGCGTTGTGTTTGAAGGATGTCTCTCACGTAATAAGGTTTTTGAAGCGGTTTAGGTTCAAGCAACACTGGTGACAGGTTAAAAACGACTCTCTTTTTATGTCTCTTCTCTTTTTGTACCGAGCTTAAAATCGGCTGCAGCGCTTCCCGAGCACCAGGACACGATCGGACACCACGCCCAACCGCACATGTCTCCAAAGAATGATAATTGTTTTGGTTGTTCTTTTGTTTCTTTGAGAGTTTGAGATTTTTATTCTGCATCAGAGGAAATTCGTCATTCAAACCGACATCTTGTTTCTTTTTCCTTTTCTTCTTCTTGTGCTCTGACCACTGTTCATAGAGGTTCAGGTCACCGATGTCGGGATGATCCTTTACGCTCTGTCCAAATTTTGGCCTCGATTTCTGCTTATCCGACTTTTCCTTTTTCGCTTTCTTTGTCTTTTTCTTCTTGCCCTTTTTGGGATCATCTAAAAACGTGTCGGCTAACGGGAGGCTCCCGAACACCTTCATAGAAGTCATCTCCTTCTGTACAAAAGACAAAACCACACTGACTTAATTACACATCTACAGCATGTTGCATTTACTGCCTTTACATGTGTGTAAGTTTCCCCGCTTTGATGTTTGGATGTTTTGAAAGTTTGTGACGCGAGAACAAGACAGGGACGATACTTTGATTCTTTTAGGATGCAGTGGGAACTTCATGGTCTTTGTCAGAGTGTGACAGGGGGCCTGATGTATACCATATGAAGCACAGCTCTTAGAGTGAGCCAAGGCACAATACGGAGGGACCACTGATTTATTCGGTATCCTAAAAGGCAGTGAATGCAGTGGATACCAGCTGCCGTAAAAAAGAATAAGAAGGGCGTAGTAAGGGTCGCTCATGCTCTGCAGAGAAACACAGTTTCACACAGTGAACGGGTTCTTCTTTAAAAAAATCCAGAAGGATTAACCCTTAATCGGATCTGTGTCGGCATCACAGCCCAGGTCAATGACCGATTAAATAAGAAACGAAATTATCATAGGGATAGGCTCCAGGTCCCCCGCGACCCTGAACACAGGATTAAGCGGTATAGAAAATGAATGAATGAATGAATGAATATTATGAGTATATATTATCATGCCTATTTTGTAAATATATTAATGATTATAATAAACGTGGGCTCTCAAGGAACAGTTTGATCAATAAATTCTACCTGAGCTCTGTTAGTTTATTTGTACCATATATCATAAAAAAAAGTAAGAAATGTAAATCATACATACTGTAAATCACACACAACCACAAACAAGCAGACCAACAATAAGGAAAGTCGCCAGTTTAATCACACCGTGTAATTCAAATGACTTTATTTCGCTTTCTTAATGTTTCATCTGTACTTTACAGTGCGTACAGTTTTTTTTTTTTTTTTAAGAAACTGATTGCAGTAACCTTAGAACAAAACAAAGCTGTTACAAAATGTTCGCTGCCATGAAATGATGGGGTCAAATTCACAGGTACATACGGAAAGAGAGAAAGAAAGAAAGAAAGAAAAAAATAATCTTGTCTGGGTGTGGAAGGCTAACACGTGAGGCAGCTGTTTGCTAGCTGGACCTGGTAGCTTGTGTAAGTGCATTGACATAAATCACTCGAACATATTTATACACACACACACACACACACACACACACACACACACGCACGCACGCACGCACATACACACGTCAGCACTGCATGTCAGCGTTCCGCAGGTGGGACGCAAAACTCACATTTTAGAGTAGGATGACATTTACTATGGAAATACGGAGGAGTTATTCGGACGGAGCGAGTCTTTGAGTATTTCGCGGGAGGGGAAAATTTTAGCCTAAAGGGAAACGCTAGCCCTTTATGATTAGCTTCGCCTACTCTAAACTGTGAGGAAGTTAAATCGCACACAGGTCTGTGGCTGTGTCCCGAATGCTGGAGCTGTTCTAACATGTTAGTAGTAACTAATAGCTAATAACTCAAAGGTTAGCGTGTAACGTAAAGACTTGCAAAGAAATACAGCAAAATGTAGTTAACTTGAAACCGTTTGTATGGTACATTTATAGTGCATTATGGGTAATTATTACAAACAAACCCCAAAACATAAGTTGTTTGCAGCATTCATTTCTCTAACTAGCTATGAACTCTAGCATTTGGGACACAAAAATGTTTATAGATTTATCAAGGCATCGAGAGAGCTCATTGGCTGACGGCGCTGTCAATCACAACGTGGGCGGGGCTCGCAGTGTAAGTCAAGGAAAAAAAAATCGAGCAACTTTTACGCATAGTGGATGAACATGACGGAGAAACATAATGTAGTATTCAAACAAATCGCGAAACATAGTCGAGTTAACGTAAACGTCGCAAGTGAAATTATAAAGAATTACAAACATTATGATTTATCTCCATTAGCACAGTAGCTTCCTTTTTGTTTATTTTTTTCTGTTTTTTTGTTTATTTGGCAACAAGCGAATAGCTTTTCTCAGTTTTGTACTGGAATCATCGTTACGTTCTATATAAAAACAAAAAATATGAAGATCAGCGCAAAGGTACAGTTGCTCTACGTTTCACCCGAGAGGTTACAGTAACGTGTTTTTTTTTTCTTTCGATGTTTAAAATTTTTTTTTGTGTGTGTGTTTGTGTGTCTCCTAATCAGTTTTACTTACAGGGTGCACCGAGATGCAGCACTACAAGTTAATCCTCAACAAATCCACTAGCCTATTAAGAAACATGGACATAATATATTAATATTATTTTTTTTAATAATATATTTATATATATATTTATATATAAGGACAATGGATTCAAGTACATATATACAACGTTAATTGGAAAAAAAAGCTTTGTGAGCTTAAATTTGAAAAATTCACAAACGAAAGGAGAATTATTTTCAAATAATAATAATAATAATAATAATAATAATAAAAGTAAGCAGAGCATTCATTGGTGTCGTACATTTCAGTCCATAAAAGTCACACACGGATTAGCAGTATGGTATTTTTTTTTTTCCACAGATGGACACGGGAAGATGATGGAACGATTCCCCCCCACCCCCCCAAAGAGAAAAACAGCTAAAATGATACCATGATGATGAGATTTCATTAAAGTGACGTCCAACATGTCACCACTTGTGGAGTAAAACCACGACCATGAAAAAAGAAGAATACTAATACTAATAACAATACTCATCTCTCGGCACATGCCTTCAATTTTTTTTTTCATTAGTTTTTAAATATTTTTTCTTTTTAAAATTCTGTTGTTCAAGTAGTGCAACAAGAGATTCCCTTTCCACTAAAACTCTCACTTGTGGGAATTCTAGCAAGAACTGATTCATATGAAAAGACACCTTAGACCCTCTGGTTCGCTAACCGCTAATCTTAACCGCTTATTCTGTTTCATTTCTCACGGTCGCTTCAAGAAAATTTGGGAATTCAGGAATGAGAAGTTATGAGAAGGGATTGCTTGCGCAAATCTGTTATAAATTCGACCGCTTCAGCTAAGCTCCTTCGCTAGCTTTAAGTTTGCTAACAGGAAGAAACGTATCACTACATTTAATGGTATTTATTTTGCTATTTGAAACTTATTCACTTACATCTTGTTAGTTTTTTTTGTTTTATGCAAACATTCCTGATAAGTCTTTCATGGTTAGCTTACAGTTTACAGTTTTAGCGCTTCAGAGTCAAGCATTGTGTATACATATCTGCTAGCTAGATCTGCTTGCTAATAAAGGCTAACTAAACTGAGGTGCTAATAACATTCAGAAGAAGTTCAGGTGCTTCTTATAGTATTTAGCAAATCCTGAAACAAGATACTGGTCGAATCCTTTCCGGACAGCGCTAGTTGCTAAGTCGCCTAGACATAGCTTCCTTTACCTTGTTTAATGTTAGACGCTCACGGTACATTTTCGACACATACTGAAGTGATTGCATGGACAAATTTATCCAAAGTACCTGTGTCACTTTACCAAATTGTTAGATTTCGTCGCAGTTAGCGCTACGTACTGTAGCTCTCGCTAGATTTTGACATTGTGACAAAACAAGCCAAAAAATAAAAAATAAACAAGTAAACAACAATTTATCATAGAAAGAGTGTCTCGCTGCTTCCTTTCAGGTCTTACAATTCTCATTTGTTTTTAAAAACAAACAAACAAAAAAAATCAACACTAAAGCACACAACTAGCCCATTCTGTTCAACTTTTGCAATTGGAAGTGTACCTAGTTTTTGCGTGCAAGGAGGCACGGTTTATACTGAATGGAAATGCAAACAGTCTGACGGAGAGAGAGAGAGAGAGAGAGCGGGGAAAAGGCGAGAGAAGGAGTGAGAGGAGGAATGAAGAAGAGTGGGATAAGGAGCATGGTGGCGAAGGAGTGCAGCGCTGAGCATTAACACTTGAGTAGAGGCAGGACGAAGGGCAGGAGGAGGAGCCAAATTGACTGACACACCGAGGCCGAGCCGTTGATGTCCCTCCCGGTTCCGGGTCCTAAAGCACAGAGAGAAGGAGTGTGAGATGCTGAGTAGCTAAAGGATGCAAATCCTAATAAACTATACTGCATAATATACATGCAGCTCTAATATATTGGCACCTTTCTAATAAATCCTGTATGAAGGCCAATAAAATAAAAATGAGATCATTGACAATCCATACAGTGGTACAATTCTGCCCTCTGCTGGCCAAGTTAGGGAAATACATCCTGAGAACTTTATTACATTTAATAGCAACCTCAACAAAACAAATAACAAAAACAAAAACAACAACAACAACAATAATAATAATAATAATAATGATGACATATACAGTAGATTGCCTTTACGAATCTAAAAATCCTTAAGAATATATACAGAATATATACACGTCAAATAATGACAAAAGTAAATCTGGTGACATCTGGTGGCCATAGCGCGCATTGCAGCATGACACAAACTTCTGTTTGAATATTTTATATTGAGATAAATAAAAAAGAAATTATCTCGTGATTAAGTTGAAGTGTGTAAACAGCCTAACCTAAATGAAAACATTAAGTGAGTCTTGTATGGTGTTACACTTTAATAAGAAGCCTGTGGATGTTGTGAAATCAAATGTTTTTGCCCACAGTTATTAATAATATAATCGTGTTATGGTGACTTTGACAAGTTTAGTTAGATTTTTATAGCAATAAAGTTGTTTACAATTCAAAGTCAACAGTTAAATAATCAAGCCCATGCCACAAACGACACTTTGAAGTTCTTAGCATCATTGTTTGTTTAACTTCTTAATTTTATTGTTTAACTGTTTGTTGTTTGTTGCATATTACAAATCATTTACACTTTTCAGCATAAATAAATAAAAACACTTGGCTAAGCATGTTAATTAGCGGAATTAGTCTTCCTAAGATAAGCAAATTTATTCGTGGGATTCATATCTCTCTATATGTTAAGTACAACTGCCAGAAGGTCCAGTCTCTCAATGACTTACTATTATAAGGTTCGGGTTCTGCTAAACGCACTTTCTGTCTCTAGTCACTAGACTAATCTCTAGCGGGATTAGTTTCTCTATAACAAGCAAATTTACTAGTGGGTTTAAATCTTGTATGCCTAAATATTAACAGTAGGATTAGTGTCTGCATGCTAAAAGCAGCAGTCTCTAGTGCACTATAGGACTAAACCCCATGGGATTACTCTTCACTTGCAGAAAGACTCTAGCTTTTGTATGCTGAACAAATGCATTAGTGGAATTAGTTCTTCTATGTTAAGCAGTTTACTAGGGGGATTAGTAAGCCTGGTCTCAGCACGATAAGCAAGTTTCCTATGGGGGATTAGTCTTTTCATCCTAAACTAATATAAAGGTTGCAATGTCTTTTAAATGATTAAAAAATGTGTACATTTGTATTTTCGACTTCTAAACACAGCTAATTTATAAGTGGGATCGGGATTTGTACAGTAAAAAAAAACTAATTGGAATGTTTTTGCATGTTAACAATTTTCTAGCGGGATTAGTCCATATATACTGAGGAAATTTGCTAATGCGATTAACTTTTATATCCTGAACAAATGCATTAATGGTATTATTTCTTTGCCAGGAACTTTTTTTCCACATGGGTTTGGTCCCTATTATTACAAATAGGGGATTAGTAGGATTCATCTCTGCATGATAAACAAATAGCCCAGAGGATTAGCATTTGCATTCATTAGTCTTTGAATGCTGAATACCTTTACTAGCAGGAGGGCTCTTTAAATTCTAAACATTTTAGGAGATTAGGGATTAGTCTCTGTATGAGAAGCAAATTTGTTAATGAGATTAGATACACAGTCTTCAAATATTCAGTCAAAAATAATCCGCACTCTGGCAGTTCAATTAATTTGAATGAACTTTTAGAAAAGATTCTTCGACATAATCTGCCGGCTTTTCAATATACTTTGTCCAACTGTTGACAAGTTTGTGTATTCCCTCTTTAAAAAGGTTTTATTCTGAGCTGTGAGCCACGAATGCACCGCTGTCTTCATTTCTTCATCAGAAGTGGATCTTCATCCTCGTAGTTCTGCTTTCAGGGTAAACAAACAGGAGGAGTGAGATCAGGACTATAGTGATGATGCTTTAACACTTCAGAGTGTCGACAGTGTGGAGCAGGAGTGTGCGGACGTACACTACCGTTCAAAAGTTTTAGAACACTTTCTAACTCCATGATGGTTCCTGATGTTTATTTCTTTCTACATTGTAAAGGA
>JAQQZS010000002.1:29495323-29511115 GCA_030068045.1 Platyallabes tihoni
CCCCCCCCCCCCCCCCCCCCCCCCCCCCCCCCCCCCCCCCCCCACCGTCCCCCTAATTTAGTCGTGTCCAATTCCTCCCCATCACTAGGGCGCTCCACATTAGGGCTACTACTACCACACAGTTGGGAGGGGCAAAGACTATCAAATGTTTCCTCCGAATCACGTGACGCCAGCCGACCGCATCTTTTCGAACTGCTTGCTCACGCACCATTGGGGGCGGAGTAACACACTCAGAGGACAGCGCTATCCGCTCCTTCCCCTTGCGTGAGCTCACAGACGCCCCTGATTGGCTGTAGAGCCGTGATTAATGTGGGAGCACTAAGTACCTCTGTGCAACTCGGAGGCCCTGTGGAAAATAGCTCTGAGACAAAACACGATTTAAAGGCGCAGAGACAACACTTGCATTTCCTTGTACTGTGAGATTCATTTCCTTAGGTGTGGTTTTGGCCAGCTTTTGGCCACATGATGGCAGTGTGGGGAAAGGGGACAGAGATGTTAAGCGGATTGGATTGCCTTACATTGTATATTCGTGTCAAAGGCGTATAAGACTTCAGACGTCAGACTGAAGAACAAATCTGACTTACGAACGCGCTCTAGGAATGGAACTTGTTGGCGAGTCGGGGACGACCTGTATTTGATCATTTACTTTTGCTATTTTAGTAAGTACCTTTGAATTTGTTAGTGGTGGATTTTTGTTTGTGGATTGTGAGAGTCTGGAGCAGAGAGAGCAAGAGAGAGAGAGAGAGCGCTCAGAAGGATAACTGCTCTCTCTCTCTCTCGCTCTCGCTCTCTCTTCCTTTCATCAGCTCCACTGTTGCCATTCAGTATTAGTCAGGCTTTCCTGGATATTACGGAACAGCATTTAGTCGTTACTGAGCTTTTTATTTAAGGCCCAGGCGTCGCAGGGAGGATTTTATCTCCATAGCAGTAAGATTAGATCCTTTGGATGACGATGTAAAAAAACACTTCTCTCACCAGAGGATAAAACCCCGGATGTGTGACGCGCTCAGAGAGGCATCCGCTGCCTTTTGAAAAGCAGAGCGTGGTTCAGCAACGCGCTCCACACCGGGCAGGATTTAATTATACCAGCTGGTCAGGGCCGTGTAGCTGGCGAGGTATTTGTGTGTGTGTGTGTGTGTGTGTTTTTGCAGAGCCGCTGCAGTAATGGCTGCCGGTTTGTTGTTCTCCTGCATCTCTCACTCATTCTCTCTCTCTTTCTTTCTTCACGGCAGGATTATTACAAATCAGGGATAATCCGCTGCCCCGATGGGATCTCTATTCCCGAGCTGAGGGAGGCATGTGACTACCTCTGCATCTCTTTCGACTACAGCACCATCAAGTGCAGAGATCTGAGTGAGTATTTAACAAGCGTCGATTTAAAAAAAAAAAAAAAAAAAAACGTTTCCTCGATGTGCAAAGAAGATGGGCGGATCGGATTGTTAACACAGCGTGTCAGGTATCTGTGTGAGTGTGTGTGAGAGAGAGACTGATTGACTGACGGCTCCTGGACTGAACGGAAGTGGGTCAATAGTTTCTGGCATGTGAGGCCACCGTCGCCATCGAGCCGGGTGTTAATTTATGCTCGTTTCCGTACGATCTCGTTATCGACTCTGCATTCAAATGCTAATTGGAACAGCCAAGGTGAACCGCTCAGATTAGAGATGGCACGACAACACTTTCTAATTTCTGATTCCGATACCGATGCTAGAACGTTGCACATGAACCGATATCCATGAAGAAGAAAAAAAAATGCGACTAGAACAAAACTGCTGATTTTCTTTTATTCACTCAGATGAAAATTATTTCCATTTCGGTTAGAGTTGAGATAATCTATCTACACTTATAATGAAACTGTAAAGTGGACGTGTCTGTACATGTGAAGTTATTTGCGAAAATGTTTTGTGGTGACGTAAGATGAGTAATAGAACACATCAAGATGGTTTTTGCAATTTTCGCCTGTCTGTCTGTCTGTCTGTTTGTGCACGTATCACTTAAAAACTACTGAACAAATTTTAATATGGTTTTGACAAGTTTATCTGGCTGAGCTTGAGGTAACATATAGGCTTTGTTTCATCGTAATGGGCCCACCGGGAGAGAAGATATGCTACTTTAAAACTTTAAATGGAAAACACCCTTATGTCATAGAAAAATCCAACCGTTAGTTCATCTCAAAATTCAACAGATGGCGCTGTACATTTTTTAAAAATACACTCATTAAGTGTGTAATTGAAATCTATTTAATAAACGCGATCTCGCACCTTCATTTCGTGCACCTTACAGTAACATGTAAAAATTTTAATTCATTCCAAAATTCAACAGATGGCGCTGTACTTTGTCTTTTTTTTTTTTTTTTTTTTACGCGCTTATGAGTGTGCAGTTAAATTCTACGCGAATGAAGTCGCAGGCACGTCTAGTAACATATAAACTAAGGCTTGTTTAAGGTGTAAGCGTGCCGTTCTACACAAGTCTAATAACTCTGTGACCCAGAATACATCCGAACGCATCAGAAGTCATAGATGCCCAAGCGAAAACAGTTCTGAGAACAGTTCTAAACCAGGTCTCTGATTATAAACTGTTCTCAGAACAGTTTCTGTGAGCGCATCTCTATTTTTAATTGCAAGGATTTTAAATTAAGCGCAAGTGTGTTAATATAGACAACACACAAACGTCTTGATGAAAAAAAAAAAAGGAAGAATAAAACCAGTCTGACCCTGTATCTAATAGAGAGGATTAGAATTGAGTTTGGAAAATATAGTTGTTCTTTTTAAGATGTATATACGAGAAATTAAAAATGTCTGTTGGCCGCCCCGTCTTATCAGCGCTTTCCATGAAATGCTTACATGACTGTTTGTGACCTCGTAAGGGAAAAAGGAAGTAAGGACGAAAAATGCTCAAAGTCTGTGGGATGCAGACAGCAGCAGTACGGAGAGGTCACGGAGTGTGAAATGAAAATGAGCAGCAGTGATATCGTAAGTGCAGTAGTGCAATGGTAGCGTAAACATAACCATTTTCCCTGTAATCAGGCGCACTGATGCACGAGCTGTCGAACGACGGGGCGCGGCGGCAGTTCGAGTCGTACCTGGAGGAGATGGTGCTGCCGCTGATGGTGGCGAGCGCTCAGAGCGGAGAGAGGGAGTGTCACGTGGTGGTGCTGACCGACGACGACGTGGTGGACTGGGACGAAGAGTATCCGCCACAGATGGGCGAGGAGTACTCCCAGAGTCAGTGTCCTATTCTCACACACACACAGCTGGAAATCCAGCGACGCATCATAAATGACTTGATCTTGTGAATTTTATCCATGTGTGTATTTGTATACACTATATACACAAAAGTATTTAGCTAAACCTGCAATGACATCGTGTCCACATACATACACTTCAATATCTAGTATTGCAGCTATAACAGCTTCCTCTCTACTTGGAAGATTTTCGAAATGTTTCTCTGAGAATTCGCGCCCGTTCATCCTCCAGAGCGTTTATGAGGTCAGACACTGGTGTTGGACGAGAAGGCCCGGCTCTTCGCAATCTCCGTTCCAGTTCATCCCAAAGGTGCTCGATGTAGTTGAGGTCAGGGCTCTGTGTTAGGGCCGGTCGAGTTCTTCCACACCGAACTCATTAAACCATGTCTTCATTAGTCTCTGCTTTGTGCACTGGGGCGGAGTGTTTTTCAGGAGTTGGTCTCGGCTCTTTAGTTCCAGTGAAAGGAACTCTTGATGCTTCAGCATACCAAGACATTTTGGACAATTTCATGCTCCCAACTTTGTGAGAACAGTTTGGGGGACGGCCCCTTCCTGTTCAACAAACACAAAGCGCGGTCCATAAAGACATGGATGAACGAGTTTAGTGTGGAAGAACTTGACTGAACAACACAGAACACATTTGGGATGAATTAGTGAGACAGGTCTTCTCGTCCAACATCAGTGTCTGACCTCACAGATGCGCTTCTGGAAGAATGGTCAGAAATTCCCATAAACACTAAACCTAAACCTTGAGGAAAGCCTTCACAGAAGAGTTGAACCTGTTATAGCTGCAAAGGGGGCGGGGCCAATATCATATTAAACCCTACGGATTAAGAATTGGAGGTTACTCAAGTTCATGTCCTTGTGAAGGTGAATACTTTTGGCAATTTAGTGGTGTGTATGTATGTGTATATAATAATATAAACTTTCAGTTTCGGTGCCAAGAGGAATCATAAATTAAGGTTAAGTGAGGTTTAATGTTTATTTCATATTTTACTTTATTTACATGTCTTTTCTAAACGTTTTATTTGTTTTAATATGGAAAAATATGATTATAGTGTTCGAAATTGGTAACATTTCTGGGTGGCTGGAACGGATTATCTGTATTTACATTATTTCCTCTGGGGAAACGCGTTTCACAATACGAACATTTTCACCTTAAGAACTCGCCTCAGGAACAGAATGGATTACATTTTTTAAAAATGCTGATTTAAAAACTGCTGTATTTATTACGTATTTAATGTTCAACAGGAAAGCTCAGCCTTGTTGTCATGATAACCTTTACACCCATCTCATCTCTATAGTCATCTACAGCACCAAACTCTATCGCTTCTTCAAATACATCGAGAACCGAGACGTCGCCAAGTCCGTGTTAAAAGAAAGAGGACTGAAGAAGATCCGATTAGGCATCGAAGGTGAGAGCTCGAGTTACGAGGAAGTGGAGAGAGAGTTCGCTGTGCTACATCATTAATTCTCTTAACAGCGTGTTATCGAAACTCGACACCAAAAAGTTCTTTCTTTCTTTCTTTTTTTTTTTTAAACCATCATGAAACGGAGGTCTGTTCAATTAATACAAGAGTTCAAATCATTACCAGGTTCCACAGGAAGTAAGATGTGTGTGTGTGTGTGTGTGTGAGATCATCTTCCTCTCCTTCTCCTCCTCCTCCTCCTCTCTCAGGTTACCCGACCTACAAGGAGAAGGTGAAGAAGCGTCCCGGTGGTCGGCCCGAGGTGATCTACAACTACGTGCAGAGGCCGTTCATCCGCATGTCCTGGGAGAAAGAGGAGGGGAAGAGCCGGCACGTCGACTTCCAGTGCGTGAAGAGCAAATCCATCAGCAACCTGGCGGCGGCGGCGGCGGACACGCCTCACGACCAGCTGGTGGCGCTGCACGCCGGGCCTCAGGTGGACGAACTGGACATCCTGCCAAACCACCATCACCCCGATCCGGACGCTCCCGCTGTATGAGTTTTTATACAAACACAAGCACATGAGTCTGGACGCAGGCACGCGGAACACCACTCCGCGGAACACGCCACGATCATCTGATGAGGACGTGCGAGTTTCAGAGCCCTGACACACCAAGCCTGGCGCAATCTCAAGGCTCGACAAATCATACGTTTGTTAGCAATCGTACTAACGTTTTTGTAATGTATTAACTAGCTAGCTAGCTCTTAGCTATCCGCGCTACATGGTTTAACTTCAAAGCGTCCAAGCAAACATGGCTAAACTAGTTATAACAGAAACACCAGCGTTTAGTGTTTGTTAGCGCACGGAAACATTGACGTTAAATCTCTGACTCTGGACTTCACTGTCTTAAACATTAGCTAGCTGGAAAAATGACGTAGCCTGTGGTCTGATCTAGGCTTGCGTGTGCTTAGCTATACCGCTAGTCATCGATTTTAGTGTAAACGCTCAGGATTCAGGTGTACCTGTGCTCTTCTTCTTCACCGATTCACCGCGCATCGTCTTCCAGCGACCTGAGGTGTAGCATCAGCGGTGCCGCCTAAACACCACGAAAACCCTACGGGCGGTTTGGTGTGTCACTGCTCTCTCTCTCTTTCTCTCTCTCTCTCTTTCTCACTCACACACACACACGGAGTTCAAGCACACGAACACAAACCAGACGCCTCAAAACGCTAAGACATCGAGTGCAGCACAATCTGTTTCACCAGGTCTAATGTAACACACACACACACACACACACACACACACACACACACAGTGAGTGTTGTTCATCCGGTGAAGGAGACTACAGATCGATTCTTTTCCAGACTCTCCAGGCATTGCAGCCTGATGTCACTCATCCGATGAACTCTAAAGGCGTGATGAAGATCGGATCCTCCTCCTCACACATCCTCAGTCAGATCTAAACCCCTACACGTGATGTCACTTCCTGTGATTGTACCTCTCTGATCTGTTGTTTTTATGTCGAGCGGCAGGGCGACCCCACGGTCCCAAACTCCACCTCGTTTTTATAGCTGTATGGATTTTAATAAAGCTACAAATTACTGTGGTCGTCATGGTGGACGTTTCTTTCTTTCATCATCCCGTATTTTTGTTTCATCATTTTTCTTTCTTTTTTCTACTCCTCTTTAACCCCCTTCCTTTTCACCCCTTTATTTCCTTTCCATCATTCATTGCTTTTTCTTTATTCCCTTTTTTATTCTTTTTCCTCATCTACTTTTTCCTCTCCTTTCAATGCTTCTTTTTTTCCTCTTCCATACTTTCATTTTTCTATTTTCTCTCTTCATTCCCTTCAACTTGTTTCTTTTTCCTCTTTTTAATCCCTTTTCCTTTATCTGCTTTTGTTTTTCTGGTTCAACCCCTTCGTTTTTCATCTCTTCATCCCCTTTTCCCCCCATTTAGTTTTTCCTTTCATCATCAAAATATTTTTTTCCCTTCAATTCCCATTCTTTTCTTTTTTTTTTCATATCCCTTTCTTTCTTTTATATAAAGTAGAAAGCCGCTGCTGTCATGTTGGATATCTTTCTCTTTTATTTTCCCTTTCGTAGTAATTCTTATCATCCCAATTTTCCCCAGAACTTTTTTCTTCCTTTATTCTCCCTTTTCTGCCCTGCGATGGGTTGGCGCCCTGTCCAGGATGTACTCCGCCTTGTGCCCTAAGTTTTCTGGGATAGGCTCCAGGTCCCCGCGACCCTGAATACAGGATAAAGCGGTATAGAAGATGACTGACTGATTCTCCCTTTTCTTATTTTCTCTCCCATCATCCTTTGTTTTTCAGCCCTTTTTTTGTTGTTTTCTCCATTATTCATTCTTTATAATTTTTTCCATTCCTTTTTCTCCTCTATTTCCCAGGTCCACTTTTTTTCTTTTTCATCCTTTAATCTACTTCTGTTTTCCTGTTCTACCTCTTCGTTTTCCCCTCCTTTCTCCTCTTAATTCCTTTATTTAAACCCTCTTTCATCCACCTTTTTTTCCAATTCCGTTTCTCTTTTCTTCGTCCCCTTTCTTTCCTTTATATGAAGCAGAAAGCCTCCGGTGCCGTGACGCATTATTAATCCTTTCTCTCCGCTCTCTGGATGGTAACAGAACAGAAATATCTCGTCCAATGACGAGACGGGAAAGGATGCGAGCGAGACGTGCGGCGTCACACCGTGACTCAGGATCAGAGCGAGCTCCGGCCCCTCACCTGACCTGACGTGACCTCGCCCGGCCCGGCCTCCTGAGATATAAAGCGACACGCTGAGACGAGCGTTGAGTGATTTTTGTATTTGAAAAATATCCACTGCTGTTACAATACGCGTTACCGTTTATACTTCTGATAAACACCTGATTACAGCGTCAGTCCGTCTGCAGAATATTTAACACTTAATGCCGGTCTGTAGTGTAAAAACATGAACCACAAAAGATTTAGCACTGTCTCTTTGTATGAGGATGAAATCACTATGTACAGAGAAACAGGAAGTGTGTGTGTGTGTTGAGGATCTACAGCAGTAGCAGCGATGCAAGTTCTCCACTACACAAAAGCATTTTTTAATGTGATGTCCCTGGTAGGAGGTCACAGAGTCCGTGTCTCTCACAGGGGCCAGGGCAGGTCGCTGAAGTCCACGGGGCCCCCGAGACCGGCGTCGGCCTCCAGCAGGCTCATGATGACGGCCATGGCTGCCTCGTCGTTACTCGGGCTGCTGGAGCCGGGCTCGTCCATGATGTCGATGCTCAGGCGGGAGTTATCGCCTGCGGAGGAGAAAAAGAGCGAGTTTTATTACAAACACACACACTACGGTGCTCGTTATAGTGGAACGACCTCCCTACTGTAACGGTGCGACTCGGACACAAACTCGACACACACAGTAGCGTCTCGGCTCCGATGCGCCCTCTAGTGGACGACCTCAATTTTAAAATACCATTAGGAGTCAGGTTTTAAAATAAACCTGCACTGTTCAAGAAAACAAAAATCAACACCTTCCAACCAATCAGATCGGAGAATTCAGTAAAATCCCTTTATCCCTTTTCTTTATTCTCTCCCCATTTAATCCAGTTTCTCCCCCCCCCCGATCCTGTTTTGTCTTCCCTGTTCTTTTTTCTTTCACTTTCCTTATATCCACTTCTTCATTATTTTCCTTCTGCCATCTTTTTATTCCCTTTGCATCCACTTTTTGTTTGTCCTATACATGTTAATTCCCTTTATTATTATTTTTTTTTTATTCTTTACTTCACCCCCCCAGTCACCTCTTTTATCTTGTTTCTGTTATTTCTTTCCGACATCCCCTTTATTCTCTCTTCATCCCTTTTCAGCCGGTCTTTCTTACCCATTCATTATCTATGTACGTTTCTCTTTCCCCCTTTTTTGTTCTGTCCCCCAATCTTTTTTTCATCTTATCTACTTTTAATTTTCTTAATCCAACCCACTAATCTCCTTCCCTCCCCCTTATACCCCCCCCCCATTTTATCCTTGTCCCCTTTTTCCTTTTTTAAATCCCCTTCTTTGTTCTTTCCTCCCTCACCTTTTTTTTTCTTTCATTTCCCCTCTTTCATCCACACTTAGTTTTCCCCTTCCTCTCACTCATTTTATATTTATATAAACTGTTGATAAACATAGCAGTAGCGGTGCGTGTGTGTGACTATAAACCTGAACTAATGTCAGAGTTGCTGTCAGGAGTTTCTCATTATTAGAAACTTTTTGAAATGAAAGTCATGATGGCAGATCTTTTTGTCATTTATAAATGAGTACGTTTGTCCTGGATCTGACGGAGTGACGGACGGATGTTTTTCATGTAACAGGCAGGAGACGCAGGTCTCTGTAGTTAAACAGGACCTGCTGTGGATCCAATTAGCCACGTCCTTCTACAGGAGCTCAGTTCACTCGCTAACTAATCAGAGGTGACGTTAAACAGGACGCTCACTCATGATGGAGTTGTTGGAGTACGGGTATCCTATGGAGTCCGGGCCGGGGACGAGTCCGCTGGAGGGAAGGTCCGGGGTTCCGCCGTTCTGAATCTACAGGAAGACAAAAAAAGTCGATGATCATCAAATCAGCTACAGTGCAGCATTTACTGCTACCATTACTAATACTGTTCCTGCTATTACTATTACTGTTCCTGCTATTAATATTACTACTACTACTACTCCTGCTATTACTACTGCTGCTACTACTATTACTCATGCTATTAATACTACTACTCCTACGAATACTGCTACTACCATCACCGCTCTCTTACTACTGCTTCTGCTATTACCAATACTCCTACTACTACTGCTTCTGCTATTACCAATACTCCTACTCCTACTGCTTCTGCTATTACCAATACTCCTACTACTATTACTACTCATATCAATACTACTATTACTTATACCTATATAACTACCACTATTACTACCACTACTACTATTACCTACTACTACCATTACCAACTACTCCTACTACTATTACTATTACTATTTCCAACTACCACTATTACCACTATTCCTACCACTATTACTACCACTACTACTATTACCACTGCTCTTACTACTATTACTACTTTACGACTACTCCTATCACTGCTATTAATATTATTATTATTACTAACTGCTGCTACAGCTCTTACTACAAATAATAAAGGTAAAACCAAAAATGGTTAAAACTAAATGAGTGCGGTGCATGTTAGAACGAGTACTCAAAAAATAAATAAATAAATAAATAAAAAGGAAGAATGAGGAGAATATTTTTAAAAATACAATCAAATGAAAAGTTAAAACAATGTCTGAGTAAAACCTGCCTGGATAAAACATAAAAGTAAGGTTTTTTTTTTTTAAAGCCTTTCAGATTTTTAAAAAAAAAAAAAAAAAAAGAGGGGACAGATCTCAGGTCCACATGTACCATCATGTTAGAAAAGACTCTCCGCTCGCTCGCTCTCTCTCCTCTGAGAATCTGGGTCAGAGGCCCAGAATAGAGCGACAGAGAAAAGGAAAGAGAAATCCATTTCCTCTCACTTTTTTGCCCCCCGGCGAGCAGGTGTCGGGTGGGGGGGTGCTGGTGATGTTGAGCGGGCTGGAACCGCAGCTGGACGGAGACGAGCCTCGAATCCTGGACGGGAAAAATAAGAGCGAGACGAGTCAGAGTGGGTGGGAGGTCGGGAAACTGAGTGATGATGTGAGACGCGTCCTGAGAGTCGTCCCTCACCTCTGGATCTCCATCACCTCCTCGGCGATCATGCGGCCGATTTTGCCCGCTCCGGCTCGCGTGCCTCCTGGGATGCCCGGGACCGTCTGGAGAGCACGTTTCCCTCCACCTGTAAAAACAATCAATTAACTCTCTAACACAGACGCAAGAAAAAACACCGGGTGCTACAGACACTGAAGGACTTCATTAAATCACGATTAATGAAAATACAGCCAGCGATCAGGATCGAACCTTCATCCTGCTTTTTGCTTGCACCGCAGTTACAAATAAACTGATGTAACATGTTCACGCCCACACAGAAATCGGCAAAACGTCTAATTAATCTAAACAAACTTCTCAGGTTTAAAGCGAGTGAGTGATCTGACCGTCTCTGGATGTCAACACGCTGTCCATGCTCTGAGGCGAAGAGGCGGACTGAGGATACCCGGTGTCCGTCCCCTCTGGCACGCTCCCTCTGAGAAAAAGAAAAGCAAAAAACAGTGTGTTTACAAGACACGCTACACCAAACTGACGGATTATTACACACACGCACACTGTGGTGACCTCTTCATCATCATCATAATCATCTCTCTCTGTGGTGCTCCATTCACCGTCATGTTACAGTATTTTGTCTAAAGTTCTTCAGCTCGTCAGCTGCTGGTTCTCCACGGAACGCTTTGTGAGATTTCAGACGCACTCAGTCGTCTGATACGAGTTTAATAGCAGCTTTTTAAATCGCGTTTAATCAATCGCTCCGGCAGAGACGCTCCTGTCGGCTGGCTGGCGCGGGATCAGGAGCGCGAGTTCCTAATTTATCATTCCATCAGTCTATCTGTTAGAGTACTCCTGTGGTGAAGAGCGGGGGGGGGGGGGGGGGTAGAGTAAGGGAGAGAGCGGGAGAAGGTAAAGAAAACAAAAGTGTCTGATGGAGAGAAAAAAAAACGACCATGGAAGGAAAAGGCCGTTCCAGTGTTCCCGGCGTCTAATAGCTAAGATTTGAACACTAAGTTCTAGCAGTGATTCGATTGAGATCGCGCGTCTGTGCTGAGAACGAAGCACCACCCAAAATCTCCCGCCCACTGATGTACAGAAATGCAGGGGGGAGCCAATACTTTATAGCCCATCTGTCTCTATGTACAGGCGGTAACTAACCCCCTCCTGTGTTACCTACAGGCACAGCGAGAGTAGCTGATGTAATGATGACTGAAAGGTCTGTGGAGAAGGGGAGGGATCTTACGAGACAACGGTGTTGGTGGAGACGATGTACTCCACCTCTTTGGTCCAGGGGTTCATGAAGCTGAACCAGCGGCTCCTCAGGGTGATGAAGGACCCGTCTTTGATCTTAAACTTGTAACAGTTTGTGGTGATCTTTTCTCTCATCTGCAGAACTGAGAAGAAGTCAGAGTTACCACCTTCATGAGACACAATCAAAACTTGTCGGTGATGGAGGACTAGACGGGAGACTAGACGGAAATAAGCCTAGCCTGTAAAGGAAGACTAGACAGAAATATAAATGTAATCAAACCACGTCTTTGACAGGGTACTAGACAGAATCAAACATTGTCTGTGATGGGGGACTAAGCGAAAGGCTAGACAAAATCAAACCTAGTTTGTGATGGAAGACTAGACGAAAGACTAGACAAAAAGCTAGACAGGAAAATAAGCATAACTGAACCTTGTCTGTGATGGGACTCAAACATTGTCTGTGACGGGAGACTAGACGAAAGGCTAGACGGAATCAAACCTAACCCGAGACTAGATGGAATCAAACCTTGTCTGTGGCATTCGGCGAGATGTCCGATGTCGTCCTGATGGAAATACTCGTAGAAGGACGTTCCCAGAAGCTCTTGAGGTAAATACGCTAGAATGGCCGTCGCTCTGGAAGGAAACGAACATCAGAGGAGTATTTAATGCCCGAGAATCGATACGCCTTAAAGGAGCGATACGTTAACAAATCAGACGGTCCATTAAAAATCCAATAAAACCACCAGCTTTTAGAGGCATCGCATTCTTCAAAGAAAGAAAAAATAAATAAATAAATCCACCTGCATATAAAGTTTTAAAGATCGATTCAAACTATACATGATTCAACATTTTTTTTATTTATTACATATCTAAGATAAATAAATAATTCAATAAAGTCACTGCAGCAATGTGTCGTATAAATATAGAAATCACTGAACACAGACGAGGCTGACCCCGTGACCTTTGGCAGACACTAATGAATATTATCGGGTATGCAAATGTCACATGACAAAGTGTCAGGACAAACAATCTACTGTAATACGGTGAGGGTGAAGGGGACGAGGTCGGACTCTCACCTCTGGTCGACGAAGACGAACTTGCCGTCGATGGTGTGGCGGGAGACGTACTCTGTGGGTTTGACGCGGATGTCCCCGTTGACCGGCTGGAGGACGATGTGGGGGTGCAGACGCCCGATGGCCACCAGGCAGCTCAGGTTGCAGCCCTCGTTATCGGGCTCGTTGTCCTCGTCCAGACCCATCTTGGTAGGAGGCCAGCTCTTCAGGTAGCCCGTGCTGTGGATGGTGCAGAAGCTCTTCCTGTCTGCTGTTAGGAGAGAACAATCACATGTGTGTGTGTGTGAGAGAGAGAGAGAGAGAGAGAGAGAACGTCCATCCCGTCTAATTATTACATATGATGATTCTTCTAGAAAGACGCTGAACTGAGCTACCTTTCTTCTTAGAGCAGGTGGACGGGAAGTCCTTGTCCTCCATTTTGACAGACGGCCGATTGCACTTCATCCTGCAGAAGAAGGAGCGACGCGCTCCCGAGCAGAGTCTGGAGGGACCGGGGGTGATGTCTGTCCTTACAGGCAAACCAGCTGTGGACGAGAGAGAGAGGACAGAGTGAGAGTGATACATGGACAGAGTTGGAAGAAGTAGAAAGATAGTTAGATCCAGAGAGAGAGAGAGAGAGAAATATGGAGAGACAAAAATGAAAGACAGACAAACAGATAGAAGACAGAAGAAGAAAGAGAATGAATGAGGGAGCACATGAGTAAGAGAGGGAAAAGGAAGGGAGACAAAAAGGAATGAGAGAGACAGTTAGAAGGGGGAGGAGGCAAAGGGAGCAAGAGAGACAAGAGACAGATGTGTAGGGGAGACGGAAAAGGAGAGAGAAGTAAACAGGAAGAAAGAGATAAGCAAACAGAGGAAGAAAGAGAGAGAGACAGGGAGGGGAGAGAGAGAGGAAGACAAAAAGAAACAGAAGGAGAGAGAGAGAAAAAAGGAGAGAGAAAAACAGAAAAAGACAAGTGAACGAGAGACAGAAAGACAGAAACGGACACACACGGGGAAAGAGAGAGAGAGAGAAACAGCCAGAGGAAAAAAAAAAAGAGAGAAAGAAAGACAGAATGGTGAAGGAGAGCTCAATCGAAGCTGGAGGAGTATTTTGACGTCGTGTCGTGACCGCGTGTGAAATCGTACTTTTGGCATCGATGAGTCTCTCCCTCGGGGCCGCGTCGGAGGACGAGAGCTGCTCCTTCACTTTGGCGATGTCCTTTGGGTGAAGGTAGTCGAACAGGCTCTGACCGATCAGGTCGTTCTGCAGAAAAGAAACCGTGAGAGTCTCGGTCGTGTGTGAACGGGAGGAATAAACCCTGTGGAGAACCAAACGCTACCTGGCTGTAGTTGAGAATTTTATACACTGACTCGGAGACGAAGAGAATTTTGCCGCGATCGCATCCCACGACGAACAAGAAACCGTCGGCCGCCTGCCGAGGAGAACGACACATAACTCAACAAGATGTTCAACACGGGATTGCATTGCAGGAACGTTAAGAAAAAGAAAAATAATAATCTTACTTTCAGTATCAGATGCTTGAGTTCGTCGTCGGATAAAAACGCGGGCTTGTAGTTGGCCTCGGTGTACGGGTTTGTCGCTCCTGAGAGGGGAAGGAGATGCCCGAGGTTAACGCCAATCAGGACGCTGTGTGTGTGTGTGTGTGTATTAGGGTTTAAAGTCATTTACCACGTAACGTCTTCATGTGTTGTACAGCCATGCGCAGGACCGTGAGCTTGTCCAGTTTGCGCGACATCGCATTACACGTCGGCACTAACGAGGCCAGTTCGTCTATAAAACTGTTCATCTTGTCTCGGCGCCGCTTTTCGATCTGGCTGTGAGCTTCCCTGGAAAACACAGAGCGCCGCTTTAAAACAAGCTGGTGATTTATTTATTTTTTTAAAACAACATCAAGTAATATTAAACAGAAATTCCAGTACCATTTGCACTTTTTTATTTATTATTAATTCATTTTTCCTACCTGGCGTTTTTTAACCGGCCCGGCTGGTCTTCTCTGAAATCAGAGCAACGTTGTCACATCAATTAATTTTTATTATAAATTATGTATTATTAAAAAAAATAAAATATTAAATAAAATAAAATTTAAAAAAAAAGAGAGAGAGAGAGAGAGAGACACGGATACATGTGGCGACAGAGAGTGAGAAGGACACAAAGATGAAGAGAGAAGGAGATGGAAAGACAGCGGGAGAAAGAAGGAATGCACGACAGAGAGAAAGTCTGTCAGAGAGAGAGAGAGAGACAGACAGAAGAGATGGAATATGTGTGAATGAGAACGAGAGAGACAGATGTGTAGGGGAAAAACAGAGAGAGAGAGAGAAAAAGGGAAAAGCAGGAGATGGAGAGAGTGATGGATAGATAACGCGTGTATGAACGACAGATAGATGGATACATGGGGGGAGATTTCGAAAGAGACAGACAGACTTGTATGTGAGGAGACATGGTGAATGGTGAGAGACCGGGACAGACAGACAGATGGAAAGAGATGGAGAGAGAGTGATGGAAACCAAGTGAATGTGTAACAGATGTGTGCGGGTGAGGATTAGAGAGATACGCGGTGCAAAGATGGAAAGAGAAAAGGAGATGAAGGACAGGGAGAGAGAGAGAGAGAAAAAGAATTAATAAGGAAACATCCCCCACACCTTCCGAGCTGTTTCTCCTTATCCGTGTCCATGCCGTCACTGGGGGGGTTAAACAGCACAGAGATGCAATCAGCCTTACTGAAGGTAACAACCGAGTCTTAGACGTAGAGGTAATAAAAAAAAACAAAAAAAAAACAAACGTGATTTATACGTACTCAAATGAAAATCCATCGATTCTGAAAAGACAAAAGATTGAAAAGAAAGTTCCGGGTTAATAAATGTAATAACGTTAACTACGTTAACGACCGTGCTATCCGCCCTCTTCTACATACATGATGCCGTTGGTATGCCCCTCCCACCCGGAAATTTTAGTGCAAAGGTAAAAATATATATTTTTTTATTACATTGTCCGTAATTACAATTTGATACCATTTTGTAAAGTCCGCTAGCTCAAACATTAGCTAGGAGATAGGGCTGCAACTAACGATTATTTTGATAATCGATTAGTTGGGCGATAATTTTTTCGATTAATCGGATAAAAACTA
>JAQQZS010000002.1:29528729-29539478 GCA_030068045.1 Platyallabes tihoni
ATTGACTCACTGAATCACTTTACCCCCTCACTGACTCACTTTACCCACTCATTGACTCACTTAATCACTTTACCCCCTCACTGACTCACTTTACCCCCTCACTGACTCACTTTACCCCCTCACTGACTCACTGAACCACTTTTCTCCCTCATTGAATCATTGGCTGCATTCCATTCCGAAATGTACTCCACAGGGTGTCCCCTACTCCATGCTCCGTTTGAAGGGACTGTCGGTGAAGGGAAATTCCTGCAACAAAACTCCACCCTTCGGAACACCCTGCAAAGTGACCAGCGCAGATGTCACTTCCTCTGTGCATTACCATGGTAACATAAGCGCCACAGATACCTGTCGCTGCTGCTGTGGAAATTTTTCACTACGGCAATTGAATACTGAATATTTATTATAAAACATACTATTGAAATGTAAGTAAATTATTGATTATTAATAATAATTGATTAAAGAAGTACATATATTTTATATATTTTTACAGTTTACTAGCTTATATAATACTAAGGATTTCCAGATTTAAATAAAATGTAAATGTCCGTTTTGTGTCCTTTTAATATGATGTCGTCCTCGATAATAATGATAATAAACATTGTGTCTCGCCGAAGCGTGAAAAAAAATGGAGCTCAAAAAATTATTTATATATTTATTGTCATTATTATCAAGCATGACATCATATTAAAAGAACACAAAAATGTACATTTTAATTTAATCCTTAGTATGATAGAGGGTAGTAATTGGTACAAAGAAATACATCTCTGTACATCTTTAATCAATTATTATTATTATTATTAATCAATAATCTATTTACACTGTATACACATTTCAATTGTATGTTTTATAATGGTATCAGTTTATGTTTCAATAAATATTCAATATTTAATGTATGTAAATTTGTGTGAAATTTCCACAGCAGCAGGGACCGGTATCTGGGAGGATTATGTTACCATGGTAACGCAGGGAGGAGGTGACGTCTGCGTGGGGTGATTTCGCTGGTTGTTTCGAATGGGTCTTTAAATTTTTATTTAATCAGTTTTTATTATTAATCAATAATTTATTTACAAGTTATAAACGTTTCAACAGTATGTTTGATAATGGTATCAGTTTCTGTTTCAATAAATATTCAATACTTAATCTCCGTAGTGCAAAATGTCTGCAGCAGGAGCGACAGGTATCTGAGGTGCTTATGTAACCATGGTAACGCACGGAGGAAGTGACGTTTGGTCTCGGGCAGCTAACACTCCGGTCCAGTAGGTGGCAGCGGAGAGCTCAGCGTTCTCGCTCCTCTCGGCGCAGATAAACATCTTTCTCTGCAGACATGCTAATGTTTAAACCCGCGGCTGAAATGTCGGAGCGGTGTGTGGAGTGTGTAGGGATCTGAGTGTCACACTGTTGGAGTGTGTGTGAGCCATGAGGCGTCTCGGGTCCGTGCAGCAGAAGATCCCGTGTGTGTTTCTCACCGAGGTGAGAGAAGAAGCTTCCAGAAAGCGGGATGGCCAGGTGAGCGAGGCAAGGAGAGCGCGCCTCGTCCCAAACCGCGCGCGAGTCCACTCGGTTGGAGCTAAACCAGCGCGCTCCCAGAGCAGTGTGTAGATCACCGTGTAGTGAGGGCGCTGCGGATTGGGACACAGCCACGCCCAGGCACTGTCTCTCTGTGTGCTCTCTCTGATTATTAGCCCTTATTGTTTATTAATGGATTTATGGACATCTTTCACCTTTTATATTCATAGCTTTACTTTTAATTAGTGAACATCAGTATACACAGTATTTAATCATTTATTCAGGTTATTTCTCAAATGGTTTATGAGCTCAAAGATTAAAGGTGCATTATGTTCAGTAATTATTGTTAACATCATTTTATGCTTCCATCAGTCTGTCAGTCCTACATGTTTCCTTTCTTCAGTTTTCCTTTGTTCTTTCCATCCTTTGAATACAGACCAACTGCAGCAATTTTACAGTAGCTTATATACTGTATGTATCCACACACACACACACACACACACACAGTCAGGCACCTTGCACTTCCACGGTTGTGGGTTCGAATCGTGTGTTTGTGTGTGTGTATGGAGTTTGCATGCAATTTCAGATCTCATGATTTTATCTGATCTCGCTTTCATGTGTCCAGAATTTTCAGGTGGTTGCTACGGAAACAGTTAATCCCGTGGCTCTCGAGTCGGACGTCCACCATGCGCTCGCCACCGAGAAGCTGGACGGCACATGCTGCTACGTCACGCCGTACAGAGGTGGTGCACATCTGCCTGCTGTTTGTTTTTTTTTTTTTTTCATTCCACACGCAATATCTTACCTCGTTGCTTTGGTTTGTGTTACAGGAGAAGTGTACCTCTGGGCTCGTCTGGATCGGAAACCCACCAAGCAGGCGGACAAGAGGTTCAAGAAATATCAATACTCTCAGAAGACCTGTAAAGGTATTTATTTATTTATTAAACCCTCCATCACTCGGTGTGCTGAGTGTTACTGTTCGGCCATGAAGGATGTCTGTTTCGTGTGCGTTTTCTCTACAGGTTTCACGTGGAACGTCGAAGAAGATTTCCGGACCGTGCCCGAATCCTGGATTCCCGCCCGCCGGGTTCAGTATGAGAGCGGACACCCGGTACCCGATGAACATGGACACATCCCGGGTAAACGACCCCGATGTTCTGTAAAAGACCGACCTCGTGTCATCCTAAAGCTCTGTGTAAATCAGTGGGGACTTTTTAAATCGGAGTCAAATTTATTCTTTTGCTTTTTAAAAAAAGGTGTAGAGCTGAAAACATCCTCAGACTGTGCGTAATTGTTAAAAATGTACTTCTAAGTAATCTGTATAAAACTGAAATTCTGTTTGGCCTGTCGGCGAGTGGTGTAGGAGGTGGTATTGTGTGACCCGCAACCTGACGTTTAATTGTAATCGCGCATTCGTAAACACTGCAATGCAAATTAATTCAATTATAGGTGGAGCTAAGAAATGTGTGTTTCACAGCTACATCATTTCATGTATTATATCTTAAATATTTGTACATAAACCTTTGTCAAAACATTTAAAGTCTATTATTTTAGATGTAGTGGGCAGGGCTTATCTTCACTGAATCTTGCGTACACCTCAATCAGAAATGTCCCTAAATGGTTCACAATATCGAGACCTGAAATTCGTGCTTTTATTTTAAAGGCTGGGTTCCAGTGGACGGTTCTAACAAGCAGTACTGCTGGCATGCGTCCGTGGTTGACGCCGGAGAGGCTCTCGTCCTGAGGCCAAGCGTCGAGGATGAAGACTCGCTGGAAATTGCCAGCGTTCCTTTGAGCGAGCTGATGGAACAAACGCTGGAGCTCATCGGGACTAACGTGAACGGGAACCCGTATGGTGAGAGATACCGCCGCGTCGTCTGTAACGCCATCAACTCCTTATGTCAGAGAAGCCAGATTGAGGTGGTTTGGACATGTTCAGAGGAGAGATGGTGAATATATCGGTAGAAGGATGCTGAGGTTGGAACTGCCAGGCAGGAGGTCTAGAGGAAGACCAAAGAGTTTGTAAGAAGTTGTAACCAAAGGGTGGGATGGAACGGCTCGAGTAGTTTCATTAAAGGCTACTTTTTACTTTTACTCCATTTAAAATACATCAAACATCTGTAGTTGTACTACTTCTAATTCTGGTGTTGCATTACATCACCACAGTGGTCTGTAGTATTTGTAGTGGGGATCCTGCCACTACAACTATTGACTATGATGTGTAACTGGTTTTGATCTCAGGTTTGGGCAGTAAGAAGAATCCGCTCCACGTCCTGGTGCCGCACGGGATCCTGCGCGTCCGGGACGCTCCTGCGGTGGAGTACCATCGGCTTCGCTCTTGGTTTCTGGAAAGCGATGAGGGCCGAGTGGAGGGAATAGTGTGGCACTGTAAGGACGGTGCGCTCGTCAAGGTAACGTCTTCCGTCCCTTAGCCTCTTAGTGTTTCTGTTCATTAACAGGGATGTTATTATTGATATGGTGATGCTTTCTGTAAGGAGAAGTGAAAGGGGTCTCCAGCGTCAGTGCTTCGTATAAAGTTTGAAAAAGTGATCATCAAGCTAAACATAAAATCCCCTTTTCTAAAATTGTCATCATGTCGCCTTTAAATGCATGTGCCCAGTGTGCCTCACTGTCTTTCTGGTGTGCCTGGGTAGCGGTTGAGCAGGGTGCTTGGGCCCACTCATTGTTCCTTGCAACTATACAGTGGAACCTCGGATTACGAGCATAATTCGTTCCGGGAGCGGGCTCGTATTACAAAAAAAATTTCCCATAATAAATAAAAGAAACTCAAATTATTTGTTCCACATCCCAAAAAAATAAATACATAAAAATAATTAATACAAAATATAAAGTAAAAATAAAACAAATTAACCTGCACTTTACCTTAAAAAAAAAAAAGTAAAACTAAATCCCGACAGATAAGTGTTTCCGTTTGTGTGTGTGAGTAGCTAAAGTAAGGAGCCCCTCCCCTCTCCCCCTTCTCGTCTTACACAGTTACCCTTCCTCCACTCTTTTCACACACAACAGAAACACTGTTTTATCGAAAAAATAAACAAGAAATCTCTCTGACGACTCGATTGAGTGACACACTAACAGAATCACAGAATCACTGCTGTAAAGTCAAAATAAAACAAATGAACCTGCACTTTACCTTTGAAAAGAATCACGACAGACCAGTGTTTCTGTGTAGAGCAGAGAGAAAATGTGTGTGTGTGTGTGTGTGTGTGTGTGTAGGCGAAAGTAGGAGGGGTGTGTGTGTGTGTAGGCGAAAGTAGGAGGGGTGTGTGTAGGCGAAAGTAGGAGGGGTGTGTGTGTGCGCGACACAAAGAGCAGGCTGAGCCTTGAGCAGAGAGAGAAAATGGATTTTTAACCTCTCTAATGAGACTTGCTTTTGCTTTACATGCATACAGACACAAAATAAAATGTTTTACACACACACGTGGTCACAGTGTTATAGTAAACAGTACACGCGTGCATGGATGTTGATTATACCAATAAGAGACGCGTACTAAGACCCAGCGGGGGAGACGATTACCCACAATACCGCAGCGCAAGAGAGAGAAAAACCTCAGTTGTGATCATGTGAGGCTCGGCATCAAAACAAGAAGCGCATGAGTGATACAGGATACTCGGTGCTCGTAAACCAAGACAATCCTCGTTTTCCAAGTCAAAATTTATTAAAAATCTTTGCTCGTCTTGCGTCTCGCAAACCGCGTTACTCGGAATCCGAGGTTCCACTGTATTTACTTTTATTTTTGAAATCATCAAACAAATTTTAACATTAAACAATCTTTTAAGTGTGACAAATATGCGGGAAAAAAAAAACTAAACAGAATTACTTTTCCACAGCACTTGTACTTCTACAATCAGCTCTCTGTTTGTTCCTACACTTCATCCGCGTGGATGATGGAACACAGTCGCTCCTGATCTGTTACTTCTCGTTGCAGGTTCATCGACATCACTTGGGCCTGAAGTGGCCCGCCGGCGACACCTTCTTAAACTCCCGGCCCGTGGTGGTTCACGTGGACCGGCTCGCGTTAGATCCCGACGCTTCACCCGACTCGAGGAGGAACCTGTTCTCCGCTCTGTCCGTCCTCACCGGACGCCGTTTCTGTTCCGCCAAAGACATCCGTCTCGAAGTGTGATCAACTACACTACATTCCTCTTCCTCTGCTTAACAACATTCGTCTGAGTGCTCTCTCTATAAAACCTCCACTCGTGTCTGTACTCTAACGCTTAATCACCGTCCTGATGATGAGACTCAAATGATGGACGGACTCGCTCTTGATTTCATGAGAGGTAATTGATGTAAATGTGATTTATTTAGCCAAAAGTGTACGCACCATACACAACGCGGTCATAAACGTTTAATGGTTTGAACAAATATTTGTCACTTTTTTTTTTTTTTTTTTTAAAAGATCACTATTGAGGCAATGATGTCAAAACATTTACTATACACTGTTCATAAATATACTTTGTACACTATACTGTATATATACACTGCTAAAAGAAAAACTAGCAAACAAAGTCTCGGTTTGACTTGAACATACCTTGTACAGCATGTAGACACACGTTCAAGTCAAACCGGGACCAAGTTATCCCTTAATTTATTATTTAAACAGCGTCTGATGGAACTCATATTTCGGTTCAGTTTTACCGGAACTCATGGAAACCTTTACAGCGCCAGCTCTTGAATGTGTGTGTGTTAACTCAGCGACCTGTCAGTCGGGATGGCCACTTCTACACCAAAGCGCTCGGACAGTTTTTTCAGCTGCTCCTCCAGGATGATGTTCTTCTTCACCTCTACGTTATAATTGAACTTGAGATCTTCGAGCTCCTCGAAGAACGTCGGGTCGAAGTTGGACAGCTCTTTGGTCATCCTTCTGATCTCGTCCTTATGATTAGAAAAAACGTATCGTTACAGGAAATGGAGCGATAAAATCAGGGCCGTGATCTCAGCTATTGACAAAGCCCAAAATTTCATTCTTTAAAAAAATAATAAACCAAAAAATAACGAGGAATCTTTTAGATAAATCGCCCAAAGTAACTTGGACACCTCTGGAGATATTTTAAACAGTACACATACCTGCAGCTGGCTCTTCTCAGCACTTGATGCCTCGATTTGCGCCTGGAGTTCTGTGTAGCCTAGAGAGAGATCAAACAGGGATGTTAGAAACTATGTTTCTGAACAATTTCGAATGACGTAATATACAGATTACTGCTGAAGTGTGTATCAATTTATTGGGTCCCTTTGTATTTAACTGAAAATGTGGATTTTATTCGGTTGTATCACACAGTGGGTGAGAGTAGGTCTGTACGGTCCGCAGTACTGAGGAGAGAGCAGCTGCCTGACAAAACCCACATTCACAACCAGTCACAGAAACACTTTCAGTAAGAACACACATCTGATAACGTTATGTCGTCTTAAACATGTCTCTGCAGTAATCACTTCTGAACGTCCATGTCGTTTTGTTCATGGCTAACGTGAGCTACAAAGCTAAATAGCATCTAACACAAGGCTGAATTAAAAAATAGTCCCTCTCTAACCCAGGATCAAGGTCACTACTTGGTGTGTGGAAAAAGGGCTTGTACACTCTACATAGTGCACTAGATTTCCTTTTAACACTATTTGGGATTTGACCCTGGAACTATTTAGCTGAGGCTATTCTTGACAAAAAAAAAATAATCTTATGAGACCTACAGGACTGTCCACCACCTCCATGGTTTGTTCTCCTCACATTTTGGCCACATTTAGCGGTAATGATTTAAAACTACTTTCATCGCTGACTGTGAGCCGTCAATTAAAATCTTCAGAGAATCATCTGGTGATGTAAAGACTTTTTTTTTTACAATTAAAAATGCTGGTTTATTAATATTTTTCTGATCCCTGGTCGATCTTACCTGGTCCGTCCATATGGGATCCGAACTGCTCTTCATATTTCTGAATCCTCTCAATCAGATGAAGCTTCTCCTTCTCCAGCTGGTGGTTCGCCAACCTTGAATAATGAATGTCACACTTCAACGTGTTTTTACGGACATCTATATTAATTTTACCGTTCCTTCATATCTAGAGAAGGTTGTGAGTTTAAAGCCAAGTTAATAAATATGATGTAGATACCTTACTGACTTAAACTCCTTAGTGAGATCATCACTGGGGAGATTCTTCAGAAGCTCCACCTACACAATAAAAACTGACAAATCAGTCTGAGCACGAAGAGACCGAACCCGAGTGTGTGGTAACGGTTATGTGAACCCACTTGTTCCTTCAGCTGTGTGACGGTTTGCCGTGATGTCTGCTCTCTCTCGTGGGATTCTGCGTGCTGCACTTTGAGCTCTGAGAGACTCGTGTTCTTCTTGGAGAGTTCGTTCTCGAGCGCTTTCATTTTATTTTCAAACAACCTGCAGAAAAAGATTTCAATTGAACAAGATAAATAACATTGTTATTGATGTATTTGTGGATGATACAAGTAGCTCGTTTTGTACCTGGCCACAACTTTGGATTTCCAGGCCTTGCTGTCGGTGCCGTCTATAGGTGGAGCCTTCGATTGAGCCAGCAGGAGCTTCTGGTTGGTATCTTCAAGCTCCAGCTTCAGCTTTTCATTTCTTACCTCCAGGCTGCTCTTTTCTACTCGCATCTTCTCCGCGGCCTCTGATTCCTGCGTCAGAACATGTGACCCTGTCTTTAATCTCCAGTCATTCAAACTTTAATACTCTTCCTCATATAAATGTCTGAAGAAAAAAAAACGCATTACATGTAGCTGAATTCTGAAAGCCGGAAATCAATAAGATAAAAACGAGAAAGGATCATGTTTTGTCCAAAATAGATTTGTCTTCTAAAACGCTTTGACACATCAACATTAGCAAGTGAATAAAAAGGTGCCATGATTTAGTTAAAATATACTGATCTTATGGTTTGGTAATCATGCCTTGTCTGTTTTTCAAGATCTTAATACCTACACACACTTATCTAGCCTGAAACACACTTCTGGCTAAACTCCACTCATCTCTATCCAAGTGGGAGGAGTTAAATGAAATCTAATTTAACTTTCTCTGTACATGCTAAGAATGGTGGCAGGGTGGTTTAGTGGTTAGCACTGTTGCCTTGCACCTCCAGGGTGTGGGCTTAAATCTTGCCTCACTTCTTTTATCATTTTTTTTTCCTCAGGAATATCCAGATTTTCTCCCTCATGCTATCTTGGCTGATTCCTACAGATCCTGTCATTATTCCACTCCCCCATCAAGGCTGCAACTACCAACCATGGAGGGCGAAGGCTAACACGTGTTTCGTCTGAGAAATTAACTGTGGTTTTCAAACTGCTTGCTCACACACCATCAGGAGAGGCTTTCTAAAACACAATTTAGCGTTTTCTCAGCTCCCAGCACACCAGATTTAACTAATCTGCCAATTAACAGCCTTTTCTTAATTGAAGTAAGTTGTAATTAAGCACTAAAATGGCCAGGACATGGGATGCTCCAGGACCAGGTTGAGAACCATTACCCTAAAGCGATGGGTCTAATCGAGTGGCTCAATATAAGACAACAATGACCCCCAAAAAATAAATAAATCATATAATCTCGCTCTTTTATTAGTATTATGTTTATAGATTACGGAGTTTGGAAGGAAGTAGCAGAGACTCTTTGATGCTACTGGAGAGTGTATGTAGATAGACAGAAGCTGAAAACGATAATACGTACAGTCAGTCCCCAACTTATGAACAAGCTCTGTTCCAGGAGAACGTTCGTAAGTCCGAAAAAGTGAGTCTTCTACGCCCGTCGCACAAATATACAATGTAAAGCATAACAATCCACTTGACTAAATCTCTGTCCTTTTTACCTCACACTGCCATCATGTGGCCAAACACCGGAACTGCATCTAAGGAAACGACTCTGTGAAATGTAAGTGTTGTCTCTGCGCCTTAAATCGTGAGGTGAATCCGGGACGCCATTTTGTCTCAGAGCTGTTTTCCACTGAATTGGACTGTGAACTCTGTTTCGTTGGGGATTTTCCAAAATTAGGATTATTCACCATCAGGACAGGCTTTACAGGAGAGACCTTTTATACATTCACTTACACACTAAATATATATCGTATATAATTGTGAATATTGGTATCTGGTGCACATTTTTATACAATACACGTGAGCTACTTCCATGATTTGTCCGCATCTGTGCATATTCGTGGGACCGCTGTACTTTCGTATCTGCGAAAATCTGTAACTTGAATGTTCGTCAGTCGGGGACTACCTGTACATTTTTGTGTATAAAACTGTCTCATACTGTCAGAATAAAATGTCTCCCATTCTTTTGTTAGATAATAAATACAGACGAGAACCACGTCTTGGCTCGGTCTGGTCCTGTCCCGTCACCTTTCTGATGTCCCTGCGCAGCCGCTCGTTCTCCATCACTATTTTCTCCATTCCTTTAGCCTGTGACTCGAATTTGGACGTCAGCTGATTCCTCTCCTTCATCCTGTTGTATTCAGCCTGAGAAAAACAAAAACAGAGTTCACTGCGATTCAGAAATCACACACACACACACACACACACATGAGCGCAGGAGCGTTGTTCTAGTCCGGCGGTACAGTTTAGTAACCTTGAGTTGCTCGTGCTCGTGTTGTAGAGCGGTGAGCTGCTCTTGGATTGCCGTCCCTGAGCTCTTTTTCAGAGTCTCGTTCTCACGCTGCACCCGCTCCACCACCTTCTTCATCAGTGTGATGGTCTTCTCCAGCTCAGGGACGCTCTTTCCGCTTCGTATGGACTGCGCTGACTGTGAAGAGAAAGAGAAACAGAGAGTGCTGTAATGTCAGTGATCTCAGGAACTAAGTTGTGCTCCAAATCATTAAAGACATGATGATTTAAAAAGTAAAATGTATATTTATTTAATAGACATTTGACTAAATGATGAGACTCAGTTAGGGACCGTCTACACAGCCCTGTCTGATTGGACCATGAGTCTTATGAATAGGAGATCTGTAAGTCTGTTAAATTACAACTTGTGACTGCTGTTATATGATCAATGGTGTTATTAGTATAATAATATATGACTTATTATCTCCATAAAAATATATATACACAAAAGTTTGGGATCACTTTCTAAGTCCATGGTCGTCTTTCCTGATTTTTATTTCTTTCTACACTGTAAAACAATACTGAAGGCGTTTATCCATTAATCTCCTCTGAACAGTTGATATTGAGATGTATATCTGCTACTTCTGCTCTGTAAAGCTTCATAACGGCTCTAATC
>JAQQZS010000002.1:29606967-29623183 GCA_030068045.1 Platyallabes tihoni
TGATGAACCGAACTTATGGCCACCGCGCGAAACCTACAGCTTGTTTGGTGCCACTGCAAAACAATCCCCCTCTCAAAAAATTCCCGACGCTTTGTGCGCACACACTCACCGGTATTGGGGTATATAAAAAATTAATATAATAAAAAAAACACCGGTATTCGGTATGAAAAGGTATACCGCCCAGCCCTACTCACACACACACTTCTATAATTCAAGAAAGGTCGCCGTATCTCGAGTTCATCTGTCGGCAAAGCCATCCAGGTGTTACTGGAAAACTGGTGGCGGTAGTTTGGTATAACGTGCGTGGGGCGTACAGTATCACTACGGTGTTTGTTTTGCTCGAGCGTCTTTGATATTTCCTTCCGCTTTTTTCTAGACGACATCGGCGCGCATATGAACGTCGGGAGGACGTACAAGAACCTCAATCGATCCAAGGAGGCCGAAGAGGCGTACATGGTCGCAAAATCTCTTATGCCACAGGTATGAGATGAAACCGTTTTTTTATTGGAGAGCTGAAAAATGTTTTTAAAAAAAAGAAAAAGAAAAAGACAAATGTATTGTTGAACACATTTGAAATAAAATGACAGCAAACAGGGTGTCTGGAGCAACGAGGATTTCTTATCAGGCTTAAAGGTTAGCACACACGACCCCTTCTTACCCGGACACGCCCATCACTCTGGAACAGGCTCAGTCTGGACTCATCAGATGAGTCACATGACCATTTTCACAAGTCCAGTCCTAACACTCTAGCAAAAATGAAGCCTTTTTTCTGATGAATCTCACTAACAAGTGGTATTATTATTATTATTATTATTATTATTATTTGGCCTTATTTGGGAATTTTTGGCAGCATATATTAATATAACTTTAAACCATAATTATTATTATTTTTTGGCCTTATTTGTTTTGTTTTTTTGCAGCATATATTAATATAACTTTAAAAAAATATATTACTATTTGGCCTTATTTGTTTTTTTTGCAGTATATATTAATATAACTTAAATGGTATTATTTGGGTATTTTTGGCAGAATACATTAATACAACTTTTTAAAAAATATTATTATTATTATTTGGCCTTATTTTTTTATTTTTATTTTTTGCAGCATATATTAATATAACCTTAAAGAAATTATTATTATTATCTGCCTTATGGCATTTTTGACATGAAGGGTGTGTAAACTTTCGCCCTCGGCGCTCTTCTTAAACGCATGCAGGCGTCAGGTGTTGGAGTCAAGTCCGTGCTTGTTCGCTGCTCGTTCAGAAAACTTAATGACAACGTTGGTAGTCCTTCAGATAATCATCAGGGCTGCGAGAACTCGAGTTAAACGGCGTCGTAAAACCCGATCTGAGCTAAAAGATGCGCTAAAGGAGTTGAACAGGAGGCCCGAATACTGGTGTGAAGTAAAGTAGTCATGATTGATGAACAGGCTCTTGGCGCGTGAGCTAACGCGCAAAATGTCGGCCAGGATAAATCACGCATTTACTCCCCATCGGTTGTGAAACGCGGCCTCGCATAAATTCAGCTTCAAGGCGTGGGAGACGGATTTAGACATTAAAACAACAGCGATTTGGCCGTGCTAATTGTGTAATTCTCACGCCAACAGCAATGCCTTTGTTCCAATCCTAATGTCATCGGCCTCTTGTTCTGCCATGGGGGGGTAATATTTCTTTCTTTTTCTTTTTAAAATATTGCGACTCTATAGAATCTTCACGGTGAACTTCGTGTCTGTTTAACCGTTTAGCTCTTCGGACTGTTTTTACGACTGTGGTTTATGATTTTGTATTTTTATTTATTTTTTTTTCAAAATCTGGATTAATGATTAACAAGGAAGAAAAGATTTTAAAGATCCTGATATGAAGCTGTGTAACAAGAAGACCTCATTTTTTCTTGAAATTATACGATCAACGAATTTGATCAAAGTGTAAGATAATCAGGAACTTTAAAACCCAGAAACATACAGTGGACTAAGGAGAAGGGCAAAAACATGTGTCATGAAGATGGCATGATAACTTGTTCATGTGTATTTCAATAAAGTTTTAAGTTAAGCCTTTGTCAGATATACACAAAACCGGGGTCAGAGCGCAGGGTCAGCCATGATACAGCGCACTGGAGCAGATAGGGTTAAGGGCCTCGCTCAAGGGCCCAACAGCGGCAACCTGGTGGAACTGGGACTCGAACCGCCGATCTTCTGATGAGTAACTCAAAGCGTCAACACACTGAGGCACAAATGGTCAAACTGCCCGTATAAATGGTACACAATTATAATTATACACGATAAAAAACAAAGTTAACTTAAACTTACTTAACTTAGTGAACTTTAAACTTAAACTAGCTAAGCGTTCACCAATTCATCCAGCGGAGTCCAGGAGAGTCACAAGTCCAAAAAAGGTAAACTGGTCATGTGCTATAGGTGGGAGGGGCATTCTGTTTCTTTCCCATCAATCACAGCAACCTTAACTTCTGTGACCTCGGGTATGTGGAAGAGGGCGGATAGCACTTTCTTGTGTGTGTACTGTAACACGAAGTACCGTTCATGGTAGTTATCATTAATGTTTCAGTGAGGCTTTCCCCCCCCTTCAAATAGACTTTAAAAGTGACTTTAAAGAAGTAGTTTGTCATACAAATTATTCTGACATAAAGGTAATAAAAAAGCTTTTATTATAAAATGCTCAACTTTGCAACAGTAACTGTGACTCCAGTTTATCACCCCTACCCTGTCACTGAGTGTTTTTCAGTGATTGGTTTTCATTATTAGTCAGTTCAATGACTTAAAGCCATTTGTCTTCCGTCCAGGTCATTCCAGGGAAGAAGTACGCGACCCGTGTGGCCCCCAACCACCTAAATGTTTACATCAACCTGGCGAACCTGATCCGGGCCAACGACTCGCGGCTGGAGGAAGCGGACCAGCTGTACAGGCAAGCCATCAGCATGAGGCCCGACTTCAAACAAGCCTACATCAGCAGGTATAAACCACAGAGCAGTGATGTCAGCTTGGATTTTGTGAACTGCGTACTAAAGCTGCATTTAGTCTCGTTCCGTGTGCTTTGTGGTGTCCGGGAAAGAGACGTTTTTGGCGCCTTTATGAGACCAGTCACTGAAATTGGAAATGACTCCATTTAACAGAAATGGGATGATTGGAATTGGAAATAAGCCAAGTAGATTTTCATGTGAAGCCGAAAGGAACCGATGGCTCATGGGCCTGATTCATCATTTCTCATGAAGTTCTCATTCTCTTTCTCTGCTGTTCATAAATCACTTTTAGTTTCACATCAGTGCTCTTTATGACGTTCGCGACAGGACTGTTGCAGGAAATTGCTGAGACGGTTCAGGTACACACGGACACTAATCAGCGGCTCTCATGCACGGACTCCACAAGACCCCTGAAGGTGTACAGTGGTCCCTGGCACCAAGACGATAGGAGCAGATCCTCCATGGTGGGCCTCCATTGGTTTGGATTGAATTTGAATGTCCAGACCATCCCACAGACTCCTGATGGGATTGAGATCTGGAGAAATCGGAGATCAGCTCAAGACCTCAAACTCTTGTCATGTTCCTCACACGGTTCCCGAACAGTGCGTTAATTTTCCTCCTAAAAAAATGTCCACTGCCGTTATGGGACACTGTTCCCATGGAGAAGTTTTGACTATGTGAGGTAGGTAGTATGTGAGATCATCACACCACCTCTGCCAGCTCGCCTTATTCCAATAGTGCATCCTGGTGCCATCTCCCATTTCCCACATACACACACTCAGCTGTCCACATGATGTAAAAGAAAACGTGATTCATCGCTCATCAGTGGACCTGTTGCACCCATGTCCTTGTTGCCGGATCACTAGTTGTCCTTCCTTAAGGCACTTTTGGTAGGTTTTAACCAGTGTGTACCAGGAACACACCACAAGACTTGGAGTTTTTGAGTTGGTCTGACCCAGTCATCGCAGCATCACAAGTTGGCCCTTTTTAATGTTGCACAGATTCTTACACTTTTATCTTTACTTCCTGACCGTTCACAGTGCTGATGATAAATTCTGTAATCTGATTGGTCAATTTTTGTTCCATAAGAGCAACTCGGAAAGAATTCAGGGCTGTAAGGCCAAATGAAAGGTTTGTATAAATGCGCTTGTTCAAATGCGTTACCGTTTCTATAGTAACAGGGACTTGAGGACAATTACTGTGAAGAGCTTTTTTTCTGTCTTTTTTAAAAATTAATATTTATTTATTTAATTAATTTTTGTAGTAATCATTTGGCGGTAATAAAATTCGTATTATCGCATGAAAAAATGTGCCCAAATTATGTCTCTAGATACGAGTACATTCGTAAACATTTCTGCTTGGGGGAAAAAAAGAAAAAGACTGCGTTATAATTCAGACCAATATTCAGTTTTATTATATTATTCTTTTCTTATCAATGATATAATAATTCTATGACTGGCCCTCGCATTGATGTGGGATTTTTTTTATTTTAATTTTTTTTGAATAATCTTGTTTTTTTAAACAATAATGATCTAGATCGTTTTATTATTATTATTATTATTGTTTGTTTGTTTTTTGTAAGGAGTCTCCAGTGTCGCCACTTTGTAACAGTCAGATAAAGCTATAAATGAGAAGGAAACGAGATAGCCTTCAGTATTAAAAGTAACCATAAATTGATGTGTTTTTCTTATTATAATGAAGTTGTTATAATAATGTCTGCAGTTGTATCAGTGGGAACGTTATAGAGCCGTCGTAGGTAACTAATCAACTCCACGGTTGTTACAGACTATAATACCGAATGTGATTATATTACGCAATCGTATATCATGTTATATAAACATATACTGTATACAGTATTAAGATACACAGTATTGTTATTTTTTGATCTTTTGACACCCAGATAAAGTTTCAGGATTGTATTTCTCCATACTGTTGTTGTGCGTAGAGGTGAGCTCCTGCTGAAGATGAACAAGCCCGGCGAGGCGAAGGACGCCTACTTGCGAGCGCTAGAGTTGGACCGCACCAACGCCGATCTGTGGTACAACCTCGCCATCGTGAACATCGAGATGAAGGATCCTTCAGAAGCCCTGAGGAACTTCAACCGCGCGCTGGATCTCAACCCACGTCACAAACTCGCCCTTTTCAACTCGGCGCTGCTCATGCAGGAATCCGGTGGGTGCGGCTTCCTGAGAAAAAAATAAGTTTGCACAACCATTTAATCTCGATCGATGTTTACCCGAGCGAGTGTCGATGTGAGATGTTATAAAAATGTTAATCATGAGAAATGTTCTTTTATTTTAGTGTACAGAATCCTGAAGAGATTTTTATCAGCAGATATTTATAGTGGAGGATCTGAACAGATTATTATTGTTGCAGAATTATATTTTTAAATGACTGTTGTGTTGTGGGTTCAAGCTAGAAACAAAATAAAATTTTGTGTGTCCATTAGCTGCACAACTTTGTGACTTTGTAAGCATTTCATTATTGGTTCAACAGCTAGCGATGAATTTCAGGTTATGGTTAATAAACCAGAAAAATAGTATTAAAATGTATCTATTAGTGATGCTTAATAGGTTGCACAAACCCGGTCCACCAGTTTATCGCACACAGAAATCTAAATCACGACCTGTTCGGTTATTGTTTAACCGTGAAAGGCTGTAATTTATTACAGGTAGATATAATCAGGAATTTATGTAGAATTTGTCATCAATTTAAGTATTTGTCTTCTTTGTTAAATTTATACCTTTTGAGCAAATGTTGCAAAATAGTAGCAAACATCATTTGATCAAGAGATCAGACCATTTATTTCCTCGATAAATGTGATTTAATACTTAAAAAAAAAAAAAAAAAAAAGTCACTATTACAGAAGGATGAAATTATATAGATCAAGCAAATCGAAGAACTAAGATGTGAAACAACTGGAACTGGGTTCAACACTATCACAAACTGGAAGGACCTGCTGAACCGACAACTTAAAAAAAACAAACAAACAAAAAAAAAACGATTGAAGTTGCATGGATAAAAAAAAAAAATCAACAGTAAAAACCAGTGTTATTTTTAACAGTAAAAGTAAGAGCATCAACACAATGTGGTGTTCGGGACTAAACAGCTGTGTGTCCATAAGAAAACCACTTGTTAGTAAGTTACATCAGAAAAAAGGCTTCAGTTTGCTTCAGACTTTGGAGCGATGGAAAAAGGTCATGTGATCTGAAGAGTCCAGATTGACCCTACGCCAGAGTGATGGGCGTGTCAGGGTAAGAAGGGAAGAGCATGAAGCGATGCACCCATCATGCATAGTGTCCACTGTACAAGTCTGTGAAGTCTGAAGTATTATGATCTGGAGTTGCTCCTAGTGATTGGTCGTCTCGGAGAGTGTGGAATATCGTAGGATCGGTACAGGAATTCATTATTCATCTGTTTCGAGTCTTCGGGTTTCTCCAAGTCGTTCGTTCTTCACGTGAGGCCCCATAAACTCGACCGATGAGCCGGAAAGAGAATTGAGTAGACTAAAGACCCAGGGAAATCATGAATCAATCTTTTTCTTTTCTTTTAACATTATATTTTTGTCTTGCCTTGTTGTGTGATCGTTTGTGTAAATAGATGTTACTTCCCCAACACCGAACATTTTATATAACCATTTTTGCTAAAATGAATGAAATAACTTGAAAAAAAGATTCATACATTTATTTTTTTATTTTTTGGTAAAAGGGATTCAGAGATCCGAGTCGGTAAAATCATCCGAACTTCCCATCACTAGTTGCTTCAGTCGCTCAGGTCTAGACCCGGCAACGTTATGCGGCAATAAAACAGTCAGCTGACGACCTGAATGTACTGAATGACCAGGTTTTCATATCTGTGGAGTTTTTTCTTCCCTGATGGAACTGGAATATTCCAGGGCTCGGAGTGTGAAAGAGCGGTTCTGGGAGCACATTAATTAATTCATTTATTTATTTTTAATTATCTCATCATGACGTCCTCCTGCGTTTCACTGGCTCTGCATAAAGTTGAGTCTGATCTAATGTAATCACCCGCAGTCCTGCTTTTCTAACAGTTTGTATAACAGTACAAGTATCGCTTTGTGCAGATCAGTTTTAATCTTTTATACAAGAGTAGCGATTGTTCGGCGGCGGCGGTACACCAGCGAGCGGGTCTCCGCATGCTCCGCAAACGCTCGACCTGCGTGTTTAATCTCGCGCTCTGGAATGCAGCCTGGAACACAAGCTGTCACCGCATGAGATTTAGGTTCTCAATAGGTGAAAAGCAGGACAGGATTATTATGTTACAACAAACGCTTGGCTTTCATGAGTTTGTCACGCCGTGTGTTTACACACCCACCCTGGAGTAATGCCACTTTTGTCTGGAGGTTTGTACACGAGGTGTACAAGGGCTGTTCCTCCTCTCATTCAGCTCCAAGTTGTGTCAGTGGATTCGGGAGCAGCGTAGATAAACTCGTCACCCCTTCAGGGTGCAGACCTGTGTTAGTTCCTCTGTCAGGATTTAATAATAATAATAATAATAATAATAATAACAATAACAATAATTATAATGATAATGATGATGATAAAAGAGAAAAAAAAACAATCAACTGACCTTTTACAGAATCACAGAGATGAAAGTTTCATTTCTGACATACAAAAACCAGAAGCTGGCAGATTCGAACAGTTCACCTTTATTTAAGTTTAGGATGATTGATGGTTAAAGTCAAACTCGATTTTTCTTTGCTGCTGTTTCTAATTCGGACTAATGAACATTTTTTAACACTTGAGCAGCGCTATAAATTTTGGCACAAAGTGTCCTGGTTCGTATCCCGCCTAAGGGAGCTTCTTTTACACCTTTAATTGCAGACGTCAGTATCCGACAGAAATTGATTTATTTCCTACTCAGTTTGGCCGAGATTCATAATGAAAATAATGTACGACTGAAAGAACCATTTATGTAACTGCGTGTTTTTTGCTCATCGGTCAGAAGTTGAGCAGTGATCATAATTTCAAATGGACAAGAGTTTATGCTAGATGAATTTCTTCTTAATTCAGTCATGGTTAATTCCCACACTGCGCCACTCAGGGGGCGACAAAATAGATAAAAAAAAAAATTGCACACATTGTCAGGCACCACAGCATCCTGTGTTCCAGGAGCAAATAATTGGTTTTACTTTGTGAATCGGAACCGAGGTATCATGAGAATATTGTATCGTCTGGTCCCTTGTAATTCCCATATCGGATGGTTATATATATCTCTAGTTTTTATATTTTCCCATGTAAATTCTAATTAAATTAAATTTCTGTATATTTTACTGTAATTTAATATTTCATTCCCCAAATTTTTATTCTTGTGTGGTTTTTTTTTTTTTTTTTTTTTTGTGGAGATTTTATTACCTTTTAGAAAAATTTGATTTTGAATTTGATAAATCATCGATATGTTTCAGCCATCTGTTATTCTGTAGGTGGGAGGGGCATTTTCCCTGTCTGGTCCATCAGTCCGCATGTCTGGAGCACGTGGAGTTCTTGCCGTTCTCAGGCTCGGTCCTCGCGGCTCAGCCTAGCGGCACGCACACGCAGAGAAAAAATGAATAAATAAAGATGTAGCGCCTCAAAACCTCCTGGAATTTATCAAAGCCGTCGGTCAGTGGTGGACTCGCTCGAGAGAGGATGGAGGAACGGTGCGCTCAGGTTGCTCGCTTTCAGTACCGCAGCTGAGAGTAGTTACTTCTTCCTTCCACACCAAGGGGGGTAATTCACCAGGGTTCCACATTCTCTGTGTGTGTGTGAGATTGAAAGATCGTGTCTCACAATAGTAAATTTGCGGATGTTTTCCAGCTGTTATTTTTGCTGTTCTTTCATGGTGGTATGTGGGTCAGATGAATGTGGTTAATTTTGGCGAGTGCTCCGTTTTCTGGGCGGGCTTACGGGTTGGACGATTTTGTCTTTATAGTGATTAATTCTACTTTTTTGTGCAGAAAGTCATTAACTAGATTTTTTTTTTTGCCGCAGGTGAGGTAAAGCTCCGCCCCGAAGCGAACCGCCGCTTCCTGAGCTACGTCCAGGAGGAACCCAACGACGCCAACGGCTACTTCAACCTGGGCATGCTGGCCATGGACAGCGAGGAAAACGAAGCGGCAGAACGCTGGATGCGCAAAGCTATCGCGCTGCAGCCCGGGTTCCGCAGCGCCCTCTTCAACCTGGCACTCCTCCTGGCGCAGGGCAAGCGCGAGCGCGACGCGCTGTCCGTCCTGGACGAGCTCCTGCGCCACCACCCCGAGCACTCCAAGGGCCTGATATTGAAAGGCGACATTCTCATGAACCAGCTGAAGGACACGCAGGGCGCGCGGGAAGCCTTCGAGCGCATCCTGCGGTCCGACCCGGGGAACGTCCAGGCCAAGCACAATCTGTGCGTGGTGTACTTCGAGGAGCGGCAGCTGGCGCGAGCCGAGCAGTGTCTCCAGGAGACGCTGGCCATGGCGCCGCACGAGGAGTACATACAGCGCCACCTCTCCATCGTCAGAGCCAAAATGGCCGCCATGAGCGCCGCGGGGAAACCGCTGGCACCGGCAGAGGGCGCTGAGGTCTCCGTGAAGCATCAGAAGAAGAGAGTGCAGAGAGAGGATGATGAAGACGAAGACGAGGACTTCGGGGACGAGTCAGGGGGAGAGAAGAAGAATTTGTGGAAATCCTCCGACAGCCAGGAGACGAAGGTGGACGCCGGCCAAGCCGACAAGCGGACTAAGAGCAAATCCACGCAGGAGATTAAAGACATAGAAAAGAAAAGGGAGGCGGCGTTGAAGAGACTGGAGGAGATCGAACGCATTCTAAGCAGCGATTAACCTTGTTTTTTTTTTGTGTTTTTTTTTAACTGCCTCCGGACTACTTTTATAGTTCTGTCTAATGCTGGAGAGGGGGATCTGTGAGGTTTCCAAAACAAGAGTTTGTTTGCGGACACGTGGGTGGGTGTGGGTGTGTTTGGGATTGGCGTTCTGCTGCGAGGCAGTCATGTGACTTTTGAATTGAAATCAGGCGATCAATCCTGACGAGTGAAAAGCACAAAATTCGGTACTTTTTTTTTTTTTTTTTTTTTAAATAGACTATAATGCCTAAGTGCTATTTACAGGTGTATATAAATATGTGTATTTTTTTTAATTGGGAAAGTATTTTATTGGGATGTTTGTTTGTTTTTGAATCACTGGATCAGTTGGTAAGAAGCTTACAGTAGGTGACGGTGCGGTGTTGACATTTCCGCAGCTAATTCCGCGCGCTAATCATGAAACGGCAGACAATTTAAGGAAGTGACGGAAGTGCTCGCTCGCCGCCTGCTTCCTTTCCAGTGCCGCCCTTTTTCCTCCCCTGCGCCCCCTCTGTTCCTGTCTTCCGCTCCCCCTCACGCTGTGGTGTCCAGGCTTTATTCCCATCGCTCTGACCTCACCGTGTTCAGGGAGGGGTGTCGATGTCCTGGTTTAATCAGGGTCGCCTCCGACAACTCGAACTCGACCGACATTTAGCGGCTTTCACGTCGTGACCCGGATTTCATGTTTCTTTCCAGTTATTATTTAACGTGTTGTTGATTTTTTTTTTTCTTCTTATCATGTACTGTATTCTCTCGAGTCACACCTTACACACACACACACACACACACACACTCGCACACTTTCTCTCTCTCTCTCTCTCTCTCACACACACACTCACCCATTCACGGCTCTGCTATCTCTGACAGTCCGACATCAAAGCAGCTCTCCGCTCTGACGCTCATCATCCCTTCAGATTGTTTGGCTTGGATTTGGTTTCTAGCTTTGGGCAAATTGCTACGTGACTGCTGTAAAATGCACTTGAGAATGATGGATTTACACACGAGCCACTAACACTTAATACTAATTCTCTCTCTCTCTCTCTCTCTCTCTCTCTCTCTCTCGCTGCGTGCCTCTGAGGTGCATTATGGACCTGCGATTTCATACGTACATAAGCTGCTTATAAACACTACAGATAATAAAGCCACTTGAAGCAGATGACCTTTCATCCCTCGTCTTTGTTGTGTGTATATCATTAGACATAACTGCTAAAAGATTTATTTTTTTTCTGGGCTCTGTCCATAAACATTGCTACTGTGCGATGTTAATATACAGTATATTAATATATGTATTATATAAAATGCTTTTAAGAACCACAGCCGGTATTAATTATGAGCATTGCCCACTTTAATGGACACGCAGTATAACCCAGTAATGTGATTAAACTACAAGTGTCGGTGTTACTGACTCTTCCTTGCAACCTCTCTCTCTCTCCGTCTCTGTCTCTCTCTCAAACCTATTGGATTTGTTACAGTACTGTGCACAAGTCTTGAGCTTCTCCATTTCAATTAAATTGCGAAACATGGATTAAATGTTTTACTGCGACAGGCTGCAAAGCGCCTAAAGATAAAACTTAAAAGTGGGTGGTTTTTACATACAAATCTCAGCAGCGACCTCGTTTCCCCTCTCGTCTGTTCCAACCGCTCTGGATTCGGTATCAGCAGTACAACTAATCATCGTTTCAATCAACTGTTTCTCACTGGGTCATGCTTTAAATCAGACATTATTTTAAATGCTGTAATGATTCATAGGTCATTGTGTGACTTACTGAAACATTCCTCTGAGACTTCTCAGGTACAGGGACTGGACTGAAAATGAAAGCCTTCATTAAACCTGGAGGACGACATTAAAAAATATCAGAAAGTCTGGCTCGTTGGAAGCACAATATAAGGAAACGAGGGAGGAGGAGGCAGTGGGGGTCAAGACTTTTGCACAGTACAGTATGTACTGTATCATCCGAATCCATTGCATCTGTAATGTGTGATCTGGCGTTTGTAAAACTGTTTATTTCTATAAAATGCAGAGTAAAAACAACCCCAGGTCTTCATGCTCTTTTCTACTAAATGAAGTCATTTTAATTTCCAAAATTCTGAGGACGAGGGAAGGCGTCTTCGAGTCGGAGCAACATGGCCGCCACTCACATACAAAAAAACGGGAGCGTTCCACGCCAATCCAAACTGACAAGTTCAGTTCAGATCAGAATGACTAGATTATTGAATTAATCATTTGTTCGTCGTTTTGATTTTTCGTTGAGTTTTCGACTGAGAATCAATTCACGCTTTTTAAATGGTTTACATAAACTTACAAATGATGGTCTAGATTTGACGAATTCCTTGAAAATAGATCACGGCTTGTGCAGAAAATACTTGCTAAATTCTCTGGTTTTGCGAGATCATAACTTCTTCTTTTGAATTTGTGGATGGTCAGTGCACTACTGCCACCTACTGGACTGGAGAGTGGAGTAGAAGATTTGGCAGGGAAGAGAAATATGATCACTTTTGTACAAAACTTGATATTTGAACAACAGTGTTTATTAGATGCGTAGTTGTTTTAAATACTTCAGAGCCTGTAAGAAATAAAGCTGCAAGAGAAGCCAGCTTAAGTGCTGTTGCATCTGTTTTGCTCTAATATTACATAACGTCAACCTGCTCAGGTTTATTTTCCAAATGAAAGGACAATTCATTTCCGGTAGGTTTGATATTTATACATATTGACCAGGCGTAACACCAGCGCCACTTCCAGATGGATTGAATTGAACATTAAATGTTAATTTTTTACCAGTAAACTGGTAAACCATGCCTGTGGGGCCCGTCTGGTCCGACACCATTGAAGAGCCAATGAAAAAAATCGATGTTGGCTACAATAGAAAGGCACCAGGACACCCAGTGCATCACGGCTGGCTGCATTTGGCTCTCAAAGAGCAAAAAGTTGAACCCGTTCAAGCATCCACGGAATACCCCGGACAAATAGGTCCGATCCGAGGAGACCCCTCCCCCACAAATCACAGCAACCCAAAGGATCTGCTGCTAACTTCCCAGTGAAAGACACCAAAGCAACACTCCCAGTGGTCTTGTGAGGGGTCAGAGCCACCCTGGTGGGTTTTAATGTTATGGCTGTATGTATGTACACTATATGGACAAAAGAATGTGTCCAAACCTGCAATGACAAACATGTCTACTTCAATATGGAGTCGGTCCCCCTTTTGCAGCTATAACAGTTTCCTCTCTTCTTGGAAGGAAGGCTGTCTACAAGATTTCTGAGTGTTTCTGTAAGAGAGGAATTCGTGCCCATTCATTCTGTAGAGCGTTTATGAGGTCAGGCACTGATGTTGGATGAGAAGGCCTGGCTCACAATCCAGTTCATCCTGAAGGTGCTCGATGGGGTTGAGATCAGGGCTCTGTGTTAGGGCCGTTCAAGTTCTTACACACCGAACTCATCAAACCATGTATTCATAGTCCTTGCTTTGTGCACAGGGACATAGTCATGTTGGAAGAGAAAAAGGCTTTCCTTAAACAGTTGCCACAAAGTTAATTAAACGCATAGCATTGTCCAAGATGTCTTTGTAATGCTGAAGCGTTACAAAGTGTCCTTCCCTGGGGATAAGGGACCTGAATTCAATAACCAACAGATTTGACCAAACACCACAAAACTGGGATTTTTACATTCAACTCTGGCATCCCAGTGTGGGAAAACTTCAAACGCTCACTCTACCTGCTCCAAAGCCAAGAACGGTCTCTCATATACACACGGTACTGACTTTTCGTGGCCGAGTGTATACACCGCTCTTTCAAGGGTTTAAAACAGTGTGAAACTTCTGTGATGTAACCCAAAGCTCTGTTTTTCTTTCTCTTAAATCCGTGTGAGCCGTTTGCTTTCTGCGCTACACCCGAGTGCTGTCTCACAGAGGGAGGTGACTGAATTCCACCGCTCAGTTTTTCAATAGTCACTTTTACAACTGGAACGCTCTTCTGAAGGTTTTTGCTGTTTTGATGCTCGCTGTGATCTCGGCTCAGCTTGTCCAAGTGTGTGTATTTGTTTAAAACAGCATGTTGTACACACTTTAATGGCTCTTCCACCACAGCAGTTTGTTTACTGTTTTTTTTTTTTTTTATTATTACTTATGCGCCATATTAACACGTCTTTTCTTCCTTAGAAATCACAAAAATAAAGTCCTTCATCTGGTACAAAGTGTTCACATTTACAGAAAACTTGCTGTATGTTTGCTGTCCTTGTCCTCGTGAATCAATGGTTACTATAAAAGCTACAGAACGACCCCTTAATACAAGATCAACATGATGTAGAAACTTAACACCTTCTGACCAATCAGAATCCAGAATTAGACTCTGCCCTGTTTGATGGCGCAAGAAATCCTGGGAAGCTTGAGGTTTATATCTTTTCCTTTTTTTGTTGTTGTGTGTCAATTTTGCTGCTGTAATATATACATATATTTGTATACAAAGGATGTTCAAGTCAAAGTGGGACTTTTGATTGCGCCAAATAACAGAACACAGTTTTAAGAGTAAAAACTTCCTTTATTTCTCTATATAATCCCCTGTTACACTAATGCACTTATCCGATAGTCTCACCAGTACTTGGACACCATCAAGGTAGAAAGTTTCCTCAGAACCATGATCCGAAACCCCGGCCTCCCAGGAACTCCTTTAATGGTCCAAACAAATGAAGTATTCCGTAAATGTCCATCGCTTTCACGCCTTCATTTAAAGTCCCGGTTTGACTCAAATGTCTTCTTTTTTATTTATTTATTTTTTACAGTTTGTGTCATTTTGATGTTATTTTTCTTGTATTCTCCTCTCCAAGGCCAACGCGCTGTGCCGTCCCAGCCCTATAACAGACACACACACACACTGAGGTTATGTATAATGTGATAACATGATGAGACCACGTGATGGGCGGATTGCTATGATTAGCGGATTAGGAAATAAAAGAGGCCTTTGAGGACATAATTTTCCTGATGACGCTGGAGACGTTCTCGCACGCAGCCGAGGCATTCCCGGACTCTTTGATGCTCTGTGAATATTGAGGTGATGGAGCATGTTTAGGACTGTCAGACTGAGGTCGGTCCGAGGAGATCGTGGTCGTCTACGTCAGATCTCGTCACGTCACATCAGATGCTTCCTTGCTTGTATAATGTGTTATGTTTTTTTTTGGTTTTCAATTCTAGCAATTAAGGTGTTGTTTATATATTCTGTGTGTTGATTTTTATGCTTCGGAAACGTAATCATACATTTGAGTTTTTTTTTTTTTTTTAAGCAAAACTTAGAGATACGATAAAGATACGATGATGTAGGATAAAGGTTGATCGACCTTTATTGTACATCATCACTACCAGCCTTTCTTTCAGGTGGTTGGCTCGACACACAGAGTTTCGCTTCTATGGGTGCGCCAACCTCGTAGTTAAAATATAGGTTTTCAGGGACCCGTTTATAGGGACATTTTGTAGGTTAAATGTTGACTGATTCTAACCCTTCTTTTGTGATTTGTAAACACCCTTTAGTCCACTAATGAGGACTTGGGCTACGCCCTGAATGGGCAACACACTACAGGCAATTAGGTAACGCAGTTTGGCCTAATCTGCATGTGTTTGGAGACCAGTGGGAGGAAACCAGAATACCCGGAGAAAACCCACCAAGCACGGGGAGAACATGCAAACACCATGGTGTGGCTTTACTAATCAAGTCCAATCAGTATAATCAAACACAGCTGGACTCAAATGAAGGTGTAGAACCATCTCAAGGATGATCAGAAGAAATGGACAGCACCTGAGTTAAATATACAGTATGAGTGTCACAGCAAAGGGTCTGAATACTTAGGACCGTGTGATATTTCAGTTTTTCTTTTTTTAATAAATCTGCAAAAATGTCAACAATTCTGTGTTTTTTCTGTCAATATGGGGTGCTGTATGTACACTAATGAGGGAAAAAATAAACAAATGATTTTAGCAAATGGCTGCAATATAACAAAGAGTGAAAAATTTAAGGGGGTCTGCACCTTCCAGGTTATCTGCATTAAATATACTCCAGGGGTCATCATGCACAAATTAGGTTCCTGGAGCCCACCTCATCTCATCTTTTGCATTATCATCTACCAACACGATAGGCACCAACATATAACCACCTGTTATACAAAGACTCAAAGCTTTGGACAAAAGTGGTCCCCACAAGGAGCAATAACAGTGAGTGTGAAATGTCCTCACAAAGCAGGTTTTAGTCAAGGTGTGTGAACGCTGGCAGCTGGACTAGGCAGGAAAATTTACTATGAATATTTTTCCTCTTACATCTATGGTATATTGGTCCAGCACCACTTGTTATAGATTGAGTGCAGTTCAGGGAGCTTGGTGCTGATGATGCGCTCAGCTGATTGCAGGACAGATGAGCTCTACAGAGGGTAG
>JAQQZS010000002.1:29667481-29682500 GCA_030068045.1 Platyallabes tihoni
GGGTCGCGGGGGGCCTGGAGCCTATCCCAGGAGGCCTCGGGCACGAGGCAGGGTACACCCTGGACAGGGTGCCAATCCATCGCAGGGCACACATACACACACACACTCACATATAATTTAAAAAATTGGTTGTTTATGTAACAACCTCAGCAGCGACCTCATTTCCCCTCTCGTCTGTTCCAACCACCCAGCGGTCAGCATCGGCAGTATAACTAATCACCGGCCTGATCATCTGCACATGTTCATGTTGCTTATGTTAGATTCTTTTTAAAATGCTTGAATAATTTATCGGCCACTGTGTGGCTCAAAAAACAAACAAAAACATTCCTTTGAGACTCAGAGACAAAAACGTCCTGCAGAACTATCCCTTAAAAATACAGTCTGGCTCTTTGGAAGCAAAATATGAAGAAATGGCGGGGGCGAGGGAGGGCGTCAAGACTTTTACACAGTACTGCTATATAAATAAAATTACTGTTTGTATATTGGAAAGGAAGGAAGATTAGATCAGTAATTAGTCGGTCCGAGTGCGTTAGTGTGGCAGCTGCGGTTTAATGATCGTGTCGCTCGCTAACCACGCAGGAGAAAGGGGGGGGGGGGGGGGGGATGACTTTTATACCATAGTCTGAGAAACAAAATAAATAAATTAAGTCCACACCACCAGTTAAGCGACATTAAAAACGATACACAATTCAGATGATACAACTGAGGATTTTTTTTTGTGTTTTTTTTTTGGAATGGATTAAAACAAGTAGGATTCCCGAATCTCAAACATGAAGAGCGAGAGGACTCTACGAAACAGGAATCAGGAGGGAAAGAGGACGAGATGTATTCAGTTCTGCGCTGCGTTCTTCTTCGTGCGGATTATTTACGAACTCTCCGCTGCGTTTCCCATAAACCCAGGAACCGGAACGCTTTTCCTGTGGATCGTCCAAAGCTTTTTCCCTCCCTGTACTTGTCCATCCAGGGATCACAGTCAAGCCTTAGACAAGCCGTCAGTCCTCCAAAGGAACAACCGCCACAAACAACCCCTCCCTCTTCCTCCTCTTCCTCCTCTTCCTCCTCCTCCACCCTTCAACCACGGAAAAGGTCCGACCATTGTTCTTAGAAACGTCATCGTATCTCGGTGGACAGTTCTTCGCTGGAGGTCCATACTCGTCCCTCATAGCTGAGAGATCAGGAAGTTTATACGCGTGGATCTCGAGTTGTTGCTGCCTTTTTGTACAATCTGTGAAAAAAATAATAATAAAAAGAAAAAAAGGCATGGACGCTTTAGGAACTGGAGATCTTATTGAAAGTGTGTGAAGGGTTTAATATCTGGAAACAAATCTCACCAGTTGCGATGAATCGGGGTGAGTCGGGTTACACTGTGCAGATGCTGTTTAATCTTTTGCTGCGTGAACAAACACAAACAAAGTAAAAATAAAAAGAAAGTTCTACCTCAATCACTAGAATTTTTTTTTTTTAAACAGTATCACTCAGCGATTCTTACACTGACGTCTCTAATTACACTTAGGTTTCATGAGCGAGATCAGGGTTAAGGCACTGGACTGGGATTAAACCTCACTGTACACTGCGTGTGCGTTTAACTGCAAAACAAAAACACCGTACAGGCCACGCCCCCCCACGAGGACCTCGTCCTTTCAGGGTTATGCTCTAGAGTTGGCACGTAATGATAATTACTTTTCCGATATTTCATCATCTAGCGGTGGTGCGCTGGGCCTGGCTCCGGCGAACAGCGGCGGGCCTTCTGTACTACTCTGCGCCGATGGGGCGTTTCTTCTGGATTTCACCTGCGTGATGAAAACAGATAGGAAGTCAACCGTGTTATCAGTTACAGGAAATTAAAAAAAAAGGGATTTGGAATGACAATAAATAAATAATGAAAAATCTTCACACACCTTCCAGACAAGCAGCAAGATGGCAGCGATGACGGGAATGAAAAGGAGTGAAAAGAGACTGCCCTTCATCACCTCCGGGAAGGTCATGTGATTCATGAAGCCTGCAGATAAAGTGGATTGTGATTGGTCAGAACGTGTAGATTTATACTGTATGAATGCATTCGTTTCCATAGTAACAGCTGATACCTGATGTTCCCTTTAGGGAGATGTAACATGTGTGGAAGGAGTCTCCAGTGTCAGTGCTTTGTAACAGTCAAAAGTACGGCATGTCGTTGTTTCTCAAAACACTTCAAGAATAAAAAAAAGGAGTGAAATGACTGTTTGTAGCTGCTGCAGGAGGTGGGGAGTTGTTGCCACGCCCCCCTGTACAGTCCTGTTTGGGCCATTAAAGGAGTTCCTGGGAGGCCGGCATTTCAGACGTCAAGCAGGCAGTCTGATCATGGCTGCAGCGTCCTGAGAGGACTTTCTACCTTGATGGTATCCAAGCAATATTTTTTAAATTTCATTATTTTAACGTAACAGCAAAGCTTGTTTTAACATCTTCAAACCGATGGGAAAAAAGTCAGTTTCATTTATACAGAGCTTTAAACAATGGATGCCATCACAAAGCTGCTTTACAGAAATCCGGATTTGGATTTAGATTTTAAGTCCCTGCCCCGTAATCTACACAGTAATCACCGATGGCCATGTGGGTTATTCAAGCGTTTCAAATTAAATTGGAAAATATGATGTGTGCTGAACAGACTGTGTCACGGTCAGGTGTCTCGTCAATGCGATTGGAAAAATGGCCGAACCTTCTCTCTGTAGGTTTTCCCACGTCCAGGTCTTTTAGCGTCAGCGCTGAGTTTGTTAACTAACGAGCACGGACTGGGCGTGTCCCAATATCCGTGCTAGTGTACTCAAGCTTCAGGCTTTTATTTACTCTATTAAGTGAACAAATAATAAACATCTGCAACATGCTGTTTTAGGAAAATAATCCACTCTGTCTCACTGGAGCAGCTCGTCCTTCAGTGGTTTATTCCATTTTTACAGCATCAAGTTGCCAACAATAACAATTTTTACTTTACTACTAAGGTTCCGATTACTAAGGTTATTGTCAGGTTCCAAAGAAACTCGTCAGTCCAGAAGACGTTTGGAAAATTACAGCTAAGTGTGACAGAGCTCTGACGCTGGAGACTCCTTCCACAAACATAATCAAATAAGTAAAAAAAGAAAAGAAAAAGAAACTGAAAAATGTGTGTAACGATTTTTGTTATTTTGGTTTTGGTTCTGTTATTTCACAATATATACTATATATAAAATAATAAAGCACGGCTTTGTGTGAGCAGTTTAAACTGAATCACATCTGGAGATTGTGTAGAGTTAAGCAAGGATACTATATGTGTTGTGGTCATACTGTAAGTTGATTATCTTATGGGAGGTGCGGGAAACACAAAGATGTTTTGGGCACAGATCCAAAATTCCTAAAACTCCCGAGATGCGTATTTGTGGAAATGGCCGCAATAACTAAAGAATATAAAATAAAAAATAAGGTGGCTTGGGTGTAAACTCACCTTTTTCTGCATTTGTGTTCGCAGATGATGAGCGACCTGGAGAGAGAGAGAGAGAGAGAGAGAGAGAGAAAAGAAAGGGTGGAGCGTTAATACACTTGGATGAAAAACATTGCACTGAAAGAAGAGTCCATCACGGCCCCCTTTTCTTTCTGTCCTAACAAAAGATCCCATGTGTCTGCTCTCAGAGAGAGAATGAGTCTGTGCTTGGGAAGATCTGAAGATTGCTTGGTTATCACCGCACTGACAATTGCGTGTCGGCTCTTTTCTTCTTTTCATGCCGTCCGCTAGGGAACATCTAGTGGTTTTTGGCTTCGTGCTAAAATGGAACTGGCCAGAAAAAAAAAAAAAGAAAAGAAAAACAAAACAAAAAAACACAAATGAACAAAAAATCTGCAGTGTTATCTGCGGATTTCCTTGAAAAGGTGGTTACGCGCAGGACAGCGCGCCCACATCACCCCAGGGGGAGTGCTAATTTATGACAATTTACCCATCCTGTCGAGCTCTTAAAGTTACATAAACCACACATGTATCAGTATCGGTATCTCTACTTGGAGTTAACCGCAATGTGGGCGTGGTCTAAGTAGAAAAGGGAGATTATTATGTCCTGCAGGGATCGTTTACGAATCCTCTCGTTACAACTCGGAAAGTTCCTCGGCCTCAGCTTCATCATTCTAGTTTGTAATTTATCCCAATGAAAGATGTGTTTATTTACCATAACTTTAAACAAAGTTAACCAACCTCAACTTTAAACCCGTCCCTCTTGACCAGGCAGCTACTAAAGATGAATAAACTTCAATGAACAACGTGGTCATTAAATGTGATGTGTTTACTGTGTTCATTTATGTCCTTATGTCATTTATGTACTGAGAGCATCATATCCCATAGCAGGGCATCCCATCCCGATGCACACCGCTCGTCTCGATCTAATGTACAGGTGTTTCCTCACCGCCTTGTGAATAATGTCGCGTCGGCGCCGCCGTCGCTGCTGTTGTCGTCGTCAATACTTTCGCTTTGGTCATCGCCGGGCACGGCGGAGGCTCGCAGTCTTCATCATTTGAGAAATTAGCTGTGTTGAAAAAGTCTTCCACAAATTCGAAATAGTGTGGCGTGAGCCATTTCTCCTCTCTATAGTGGCACTGAAACTCCAGCATGGAATCCTCCTGAAAAAAACAAACAAAACAAAAGACAATAAAAAATTATAACTGCAGTGCTATAGCGAATAACGTGAAGAATCTGCATCATCGATCACTGCTGAGAATAAAATGCGATCTCATGTGGCATTTTTAATGCTGTGCTGTACATTTGGAAACACGCGGAGCAAAACTTTGAAGAGGCGAAAAATGATCTTACAACTGGAGCCAACTTGGACGGCGACCCAGTTTTGCGGCTGATTTTAATACATAAGGAATAATGCACTGAACTTTTGGGGCTTGTCTAGCTTTACTCTCTGTCTCATACAATTAAGAAGAATAAAATCTCCATAGTGGATCTTGTTCTACGGGTCCATTTGTCAAACTGAGAAAATCTGTCTCAGACATTGCGGGAAATCTTTTATAATAGCTGATGTTGGACCTCGAATCTTTGCATTTCTTGAACGTATCGCAGTTTCCCTGCGGGACTAAACTCAAAGCCAACTCATGGCCTGAAACTAAGCATGTAATTAAAGGATGCGTCTATTTGTCTTTTAAGATGCTTTGCCTATTATGGACATTGTCTATGATTTCTTACCTAAAACTAGGGGAATATGGATGCTGCAAATACGGCTGCTGATAAATCTGTTTATGATACTGCAAAGCATTCTAAAAGGTCAAAAGGCTGCTATGGCAAGGAACAGGATTAACCAATGCGTATTGTATATTTTCCCTGTGTATTTTAGTCTGAAGGCTATTAAAGGCTCTTTACTCTTCTTTAAGCTCTGTACTCAGCTCAGAGCCACAGATCCAGAGAGGATCCTGGAGAATTTACCCTCTGTGAGACTCCAGTACTTCCCGAGGCACCATGTAAACAGAGCATTAGTGAATCCAATCCACCCCTGGAGGGTTTTTAGACTTGGAACCCTGGAAGATCCAAAGAGAGCCCAGAGAAAACCCAGGGGAAACCTGTCGGAATCTCAGAGATAATCCAGGAAGAATCCTGGAGGAAGCCCAAAGGAAAGTCAAAGGAAGCCCTGAGGAAACCCAAAGAAAGTGGGAGAAATCTTGGAGAAATCCTAGAGGAAACCAGAGGAATCCCAGAGAGATCCTGGAGGACTCCAGAGGAATCCCAGCAGAAACCAAAGAGATCCCAGAGAAAACCCAGGGGAAACCTGGTGGAATCTCAGAGAAAAACCCAGAGAACAAACGTGAGATTGTGCAAGTTGTGATAATTAAATGGCATATATTCTTCTTCTACTTCTGTCTGGTATGCACTCAGACTGTTTAAGTGTATAACAATTATTAATTTAATTGTACAGATCACACCAGGGTTTTATTCTGCATATTGAAATCATTCTCACGACTGGATTGGGAACAATTTTTGTACAGATTTTTTTTTTTAATTCTTATAATTATTTGTCTGCTAGTTACGTTGAAGTGAATAAACATTGCCAAAGGTCTCCTAATTAGCACCAACGACAAAGCGGAAAAACCTGCCCTTCTCCAACGACGGCAAAGGTCTCACGACAGCTGTGACCTCTCGCACCAAAGTCAAGAATGTGCTTGGGGCAAGTGTGCACTGTTTTCTCTGGCAACCTGCCACGTAATGTCACCTGAGCCCGTACGTGGTGCATATTTAAACCGGCAACCTGACATGACCGCAAACAAACAGCTAGCTTGCATTTCTGCATCTTTTATACATGTTGAACAATGCAAACATTTCTATTAACAAGAATTTTACAAAACATGTGAGTTCAAGCAGTAAAGCATGCATGACACACCCATTTTTGGGTTTCTCAAGAATTTCCGAAACTTCGGTGTGAACTTTAAGCAAGTGAGTGCTCGGAAAGTAGTGCAGGGTTATGTTAATATGATTGTTCTATCACGTTACTGTTTATATACCAACCTTTTTTTTTTCTTTTTTTTTTAAATGTGTGCAAGCATTAAAATTGTAAAGATTTATATAAGAATGGGGTCCATATATCTTTGGCTTTTGGCCTCTGTACAAGACGACATTGATTTTTTTGAACAATCAAGACGTGAGCAAAATCAAGATGTTAAGTTTTAGATTTGGCAAAAGTGTAGGGGCTCATAAATAATTGAACAAGCTAACAATTACAAACATAAGGATTGCGTTTAATACTTGAATGAAAATCCTTTGCAGTCAGTGACTGATTGATGTCTGGATCCCGACATGACCAAAGGCTGAGTTTCCTCCCTCTGGATGCTTTGCCAGGCTTCTTCCAGTCGTATCTCCTTAGTAAGTGAAAAGCATGCTCTATTGGGTTGAGAACAGGTGACTGAGTTGGCTAGTGACGAATATCCCATTTATTTTACCACTGCAGTATGAAGTGGTGTCAATCATGTTTTCAAAATTTGACTGAATCTGAGCAGAGAATATACTGACTGCTACTTTTATTAGCAGTCAGGCTCCATCTATAAATACCAGGGCCCGGTTCCATGGGCATTTATTTTATTTTTTTTCATTTGCATAGACACCTCTTGGGACCTCATGTTGAGAGTTTGCGTGAACAGCTACCAAGTGCAAATGTAACACTCAAAACCACCTCCCGGCCTTGCATGTGCTTAATTAGTCATGGAGTAACAAGAGAACAGGCCACATCTGGTCTGCTTGTCAGCCATTTGTTCCATTATTTATGAGCCACCAAAATGGTGGTGCATGTATGATATTGGCTGTAGATCCTGTAGATCCTCACATCTTGATTGTTTCATTTCAAATGTTTTTTGTGGTGGTATACAGATGCCAAACAACATGTCTTTGTTTCGAAATGTACACAAGTATAGGCGTGACTGTGCATAATAAGTGAAATGATGAATAAAGGTTTGGCTCACTTTAAATAACTAATAAATCTGTGAAATAACTCACCAAAGTATTACCAATGATGTATCGCATCTCTTTCAACATTTGCACAAATTTTCTTATGTCCTCTTTGTTGGAGGAAATATTCCCAAATTTCTCTGACAGTTCATTTAAGCTCTCCTCCAAATGGAATACGTTGAGCTTCACCCAGCACGTACCACTCTGGAGGAAATACAAAAAAATTTTTTTTATAATAATAATAAACCAAAAACCAAACAACAGTTTCACGCACAGGTAAACAATTTTGATTACGATGTTGGCTTACAAAAATTTCCACAGCTCTTTTGCATACTGAGTTTATTTTTATTGGGATAAAAAAAAGAAAATTACGAGGGATGTTCGAGTCAAACCAGGATTTTTAATTCTGCAGAATAACACAACACATTACTGAAAGTAAACACTCCCTTTATTGGTCTATATAATCCCCCTGCTACACTAATGCACGTATCCCAGTGTTTCACTTGGATACCATTAAGGTATAACGTTTTCTCAGCAGGATTCACCACGTCCCAAACGCTGGCATTCCAGAAATGGCCTAAACATGTGGAAATGGCTTGGAGCGAGGTCGGGACTGTACATGTGCAAGTGGTGATGGTGACTGATTGTGTGTACAGTTCACACAGACAGATGCGTCTCTTTCTTCCACAAGCTGGCAAGTTATCCGTTGATTTTCAAGGATCAGGCACAGAATGTTTTTTTTTTTTATTTATTTACCTTTATTTAACCAGGCAAGACAGATTAAGAACAGGTTTCTTATTTACAACTGTGGCCTGGCAAATGTTCACGGGCTCCGCCATTCACGGACGTACAGACTTCTTTAAAACGTTTGCATCATTCAAATGTTTTGCTGCGGTTAAGAGTCTCATCACCGTAATGTGCTTAAAGTATTCTGTAAATGTCAATCGCCTTCATTGACCAGACGGTTCAAAAAGTCCCGGTTTGAGTTGAACGCCCCTTGTATATTACCAGCAAAGTCAAACCACATCCGTGTAAAAAAGAAAGTGGTGAAAACATAAATGAATCACACTTAAAACTTTGCTCTGAAGCAACCGAAGACCGAAGAATTTTAGCCGTTCCATATAATGATAGGGAGCTATAACTTATACAGCTTATGCAAGAACACATGCTAACCTTGAGACATGAGTATAGTGCACATTTGAGGCATGCAAACGAAACATAGTTTAGTAAAAGCGTTAAAGACACACAATATGCACATAAAAATAAATAAATAAATAAATAAATAAATGACTTACCACTTCTTTAGGCAAATACTGTACAGTGATCTTGTAGTCTTTTGGGATATTCTGTTTCTGTTAGAAAGAAGGAGAAGAGATGGTATAAACCTGGCGGTGAGCTTTACAACAAGTGGCTTTTTTTGTCTGGAAAGGAAGGAAGTTCTGAAGGCTGAGAGCAGAACAAACACCCAGCAGGAATGACGTCCGAAACTAAACAAAAGGCGTCTTGTAGAGCAGCTGTAAATAATCTTTACAGTCTCGCTAATTGGGTCTGCACGCAAATGAGAATTTACATCAAATGTTAATGACCCTTATATTAATATTTAACCTAATAACTCTTAGGATTAGTTTAACTACAGGAAGAACCATTAGCAAGCATTAGCTTAAACCAGACTGTCTGCGTTTAAGCTAACTGAAAATCTATAAACAGCATTAGCCATGATACATGTTCTTTTTCGTAGTCTGCTGATCCTGATTGATTAATTCTGATCGATTCACTTTCTGATGGATTCTCATAACATGATAGTTACGCTAACACAAGCCTAGCTAGCTAGTTTAGCGACGCAACTTTCTGTCATCTGCTATCTCATTTATACGACTTAGCACCGGATAAGAAATGCACCCGGGGCTTTATTTCTGCACTGGTGAACTTCAAAGGAAGGACATAAAAATATTTATGTTTATTATCGCTAATTTGCAGCTGTTTAAAGATATTAGTTAGCTTAGCTAAACTTATGTAACGCTTACTAGCTTACCATGATGACCGCCTTACAGATTTCTTTATTTTGTGTGTTAATATTCATAAAGATCTAAAAGAAAAGGCTGTGTCATTTCAATATTAGCGCTATTTTCTAAATCAGAGTGGAGATGAAAGAAAGCTGCATTAGGGAGCTAAGCTAGCTAGTGAAATCATGCTAGGCTTGTGTTAGCACAACTGTCAGTCATGAGAGTCTAAACAGATGATCACTTTAATTCTTCTCATGAAACCAAGTTGATTTTCTTTTGTGTGTTTTCAGATCAATACATTATTAATATATATTTCTGGCAACATCAGTAATCGTTTGTTAATTTGTACCACTAATACGCTAGTTTTTGGTCGGTGTGAAATCATTTAGGAACAACAAAACAACAACAATAACAAATGTAACACTAAGAGCAACACAGTTACATAAAAACAAGACGGGACAAGTGAACAGATTCTTCTGTTTTCTCGAAATACTGGTTAGAGATAAAAATCGTATTTAAAGTAAAACGCAGTGCTTATCTCGGATCGATCTAATCCAATATTTTTGACATATCTGTTCAAAATCGAAATACGATTAAAAATCGGGTCTGTGTAAAACCTTCCCGAATAAACAAAATGTCAAGTGTGTGTGTGTGTAAACCTCGTATTTTACAGAAAAGACCCAACTGTTAAACATTAACTTTCCAGTTCTGTGATTTAATCCCTTAAAAGCTCGATTGGACTTTTTCTGATTGATCGCTGCTTTTGTTCGGACTTCAGAATCTGTCTGTCATAATCTCATGGTTTGATGAAGGAGAAAAAAAAAAAAAACAAGAACAAAAGAACAAGAACAAAAGTTTGAGTAGTTACGAGCACACAATAAACACAACAATGCTCGCTAATCTTTTTAAAACTAGACATGAAAGAACTCTTGAGGTTTAGCTCTTACCAGTAATGAAATTTTCTTGATGTCATCTGTTATGGGATTTCCGATTACACTGGAATAGACGGCAACTGTGATGCAAAGCAACAAATGGACACAGGTACGTATCCAAATCTAAAACAAACAAACCAAAAAAAAGAAAGAAAATTTTTTAGATAAAAATGATAGCTATACACCACAATTTCTATAATTATGAGCACAGTTGGTGTTTAACATCAGCATTTCACTCGTGCCCTCTAAAGGTTTTTACAAATCACACAATGCATCTTGTCATTATGCAGATTAACTCTTAAAACTTGAGATAAAAAAGTTCTTTTGTACTCCACGAGAGCTTAGTAAGGGAAGAGTGAACAGAAACTATGACTTTAGAATTGAACCACTCAGCACATTATTTGCTTGTGTATAATAAATACTTGTATTCTTGTAAAATCTTGTCTAATCCCAAAGAGAATTACAATACAGTGTGTATAATCTTAAAAAAAATCTTAGTCAGACTTTCCTTGTGAGCTTTAAATCTAGATTTATTCATTTATTTTACAATGAGCGTTCAAGTCAAACCAGGATTTTTAAATTGCGCAGAATAACAGAACACAGTTCTCAGAGTAGTGGTCAGCACTGTGGCCTTGCATCTCTAGATTCCGAGTTCGAGTCCCGCCTAGAGTCTATCTGCATGAAGTTTGCATGTTCTCCCTGTGCTTGGTGGGTTTCCTCAGGGTTGTCCGGTTTCCTCCCGCAGTCCAAAGACATGCAGATTAGGCTAATTGGCGTTCCCAAATTGCGCGTAGTGCATAAATGGGCGTGCGAGTGTGTGTATGTGTGTGTGCCCAGCGATCGATTGGCACTCTACCTCGTGCCCTATCTGCAACCTGCTTCATGTCTGAAACGCTGGCCTCCCAAGAACTCCTGTAACGGCCCAAACATGTGGAAATGACTTACTGTCATTAATGGTCTCTGTACTCTGTACACTGTACTTGAAGTCATTTGTAAATGTCAATCAGTTTTATGCTTTCATTTACGAGGTCCCGGGTTGACATGAACGCTGCTTGCATTTAACCAGCAAAGTCAAACCACATTGAGATAAAAAATAAATACATTTTAAAAAGGCGTCACACTAGCACACATTGCTCAGAAACAACTAAGGACATTAGCATCTGTGATGAATTTATTATAATATTACTGTATGCTTTTCTGTTCATCACGGTTGCACCGAGTGCTTATTTAAGTTACCTATCAGCTCTAAACATTCTCCTCTGGTGACCTCATGCTGGAGGTTCAGCTGGAAAATCAGCTCTCTAAATATTCAAACCCACCATGTCCAACATTAGGGATAACATTAAACTCCTATGTGATGTTGAATGTGAACATTACCTAAAGCTCTTGACCTGCACTGGTTTGTGTGTTGCTCAGGTGTCTCATGATTGGCTGACTAGACTAGACTAGAGTATGTCCTGTACTGTATGCATACACACATGTAGCTTTAAATGTATATCAGTGCATCTGCAATACATTTTGAAAGTTTAAAGATAAATATATTAAAGACACACACAACATCTCCCTTAATGGTACCCCACCAGTGTCATGGAAGTCATTAAAACAGCATTTTCTTGAGCTTTAGAAAGAGAAAAAGAAATTTGTTCAACAATAACACTGACACACCACTCGGTTCAGCCAAACTGAAACACGCTGCAGGTTTTAACGGTGACACCTGCGAAACCGACCTGCTTTAAATAGTAGAAGATCCAGAACGGTTAAGAAACAACCGCCCTCAACCAGGTCATGGGCATGTTATTGTAGACAGCTGGTTTATCCTGATCATTTGGGCTGGAGTTTGATATGATATAAAAAAAAAAAAAAAAGAAAGAGAGAGAAAAAAAAAACCTTTAATTTATCTGCTAGATCTAAAGTAAACAAAGTCTAAAGTAGACAATCGGGGTGAATGAGGACATCTTAGGTGCTTGTGAGAATGTATTTTTGTGGTTTTTCATTGTGGTAAAGAAATTAAAAGTAAAAATCAGCATCAACGGATAAAAATATAAAAAAAAACAAAACAAAAAAACCATTCTTTTGTGTTCTTTGTTAAATTTAATAAGGACGGAGTTTGTGTAACACCTGACTATGTGGGTTTATATAAGATCTCTAGTGTCGCCTGAACACGTGCTTTGATGGAAAGGATCGAGGAAACACTCGAGGAAAATCTGACCTTCTGTATAAATGAGTAGACGTGAATGACGAGGTCGAGATCAAATGTTAGCTCAGGATTTTACTGTAAGTCATGATTGAGTGAAAAACGGAATATTAAACAATTCCTTTAATTCTTTTGAGCTTTAAATAATAATAATAATAATAATAATAACAATAACAACAATAATAATAATAATAATAATAACCTTATTAGTTTTTTCAACCCCACTTCATTCACTGAAAAACTTTTTAAAAAGTTCATTTGTTATCCAGGTTTGACCATTTTTTTTCTGTAACAACAATCCAAAGACTAACTAAACATGAAACAATATGCCCCCCCCCCCGAGTAGGACGCAACTCTGGTTCTTTACTCAAGCTGAACGATCTTGAGATCTTTAAAATTTGGCGCTGGAGCGCTTTCAGTGAGCTGATATGTGGAGACAGACAGAAGCAGACACTTTCGATATGTACACAAGTGTCTGTGTTATGTCTTCTGTTTTGAAAAACAAGATCCAGTCAGTTGCACAACAGTCATAAATTCGCTATGGGTCTAATCACTCCGTTAAAACCCTGACAGTCAAACAGACGAGGCATGGCGAGAGGAAGAGGAGAAGCTGAACAATAACTAGCGCACAAGTTGCACCAGTGAATCCGAGAGCTGGCGCTTTAACCTTTATGACTGAAACATTAACATGAGAAATGGGAAAAAAGTCCTTGGACAATTTTCAAGACTTCGGGGAATTAAATGGGTGAATTGAAACAGTTAAGCCATTTTAAACATGTTTCAAATTAAAGAATGACCTTTTTTTTTCATAAAAACCTGTCTTTAACAAAAACAACATGTCACTAAATGCAACATTATGATCTAGAATTTCAGAGGATAATTGTTATAATTAGGTGGAGTAAACTCAAACCAGAATGCATTTTTGGAGATGCTTACTGATTAAAAAAAAAAAAATTTTAAAAATTCAACCGAAAGAAAAAACACAACCCCATCAACTTTCTGGAAATAAAATAAATAAATAAATACACCAATGGTTTAAAATGTGCATTTTTTCCCCGAAACTTTTACTAAGCTTTTTATTTTTAAAATATGAAAGTAAAAAAAGTGTATTTTTTTTTACCTTAAAAGTAGGAAATAAAGGTGGACCAATACGACCAACATATCATATATGCAAAGCATATGTAAAGGATTGTGAATAAACTGCGAGGAATACAGCAGTGATGTATGTTTATTAAAATCTGAGCTTAACGATATCATAATTTATAAATTAACACCAAAAATTTGTAAAATGTCTGCGAAAGTATTAACACTTGAAACTTTTTAAATTCTTTAACATCGAACGAGTTACCTCTAGTCCAAGTTTTGTGAATGCCAGTTAAAATCCGAAATATTTCACAAAAAACACACACCTCTCCGAGAGATGTATCGTATCATTATATCACAATATCGACATGTTTTACCATATCGCCAAGCGCTATTACGAAATAATCGAACTGCCCCCATATAATTTGGCCTAAAATAATTAGTATAATAGTCATGATAGCATGTTAGCTTGTTACATAATCAGATCTGATTAGAATATCTGATCGAGGGTTTTTTCAGGATATTGCTCCAACCGATATTTCACAGTAATGAACGTCCCCCCAACCCGGCCCCCTGTCTGCACAGAGAACCTTTACATTCCGGTTTAGTACCTTTAAAGTTGCCCTGTTTACTAAGAATTTCACTCCGATCATCCTTACAAATGTCTTTTGTTATATACAAGTCAATTTATGGCTTTGTAATTAGCCATCGTAAAAAAATAATAAATCAATCAACTTTTTTGTTAAAATGCTAAGTCATGCTAGCGCATTTGTCAAATGTTATCAACAAACCATTGACGCGCACTTCTATGGACTGTACGATAGCTTAAGTGCCAGATTCAGTGTGTGTGTGTGTGTGTAAGGTAGTGCAACTTGTAATGTAACATAACATATAACATATATTTTTTTACATAACCTGAACAATTCAGCACAGTTAGCATAATTAGCATATAAGTTAACTGTGTTCAAAATAAAAGTCTGGATTTACCTACAGTTTGGCGATATCTGCTCACCACTAGAATGTTTTTTTCCCGCACAATTACTGAAGACTTAAAATTCTTAACATCCTAGTGGCAAAATGCTGAACCTGAGGCTAATATTTAACTTTGTATATAATATCGCAGCGTGGCTGGTGCCACAATCGACGGTAGACCGAAATGTGTGTTAGCCATTTGACCTAAGGTGCTGAGGTGCTGACCTCATTTCAAGCACTTACATGTGAATGATTTTATAACCAGCGAGTGCTTGCTCAGACCTGACTCGAATATAATTCAGAATATCACACGTGTGAAGATTATGGAGCTTCCTCGAGGGACTCCGCTGGGGGGGGGGGGGGGGGGGGGGGGGGGGGGGGGGGGGGGGGGGGGGGGGGGGGGGGGGGGGGG
>JAQQZS010000002.1:29691308-29703043 GCA_030068045.1 Platyallabes tihoni
CAGTATTGTTGTAGAATGTAGAAAATAAATCACTAAACAAAAACAAAGAAATTTGCAAGTGACCCCAAAGTTTTGAACGGTAGTGTATGTCTGAAAGTCTGTCCAGAATTTAATGAACAGATCTGGAAAGAATTTAATGAAACCTCACCAGTGCTTTGGTATCTGCCTGAAGTTAAACCTGCGCCATAAATGAAATCAAAGTTGATTGTTCAATGTTGAGTAGAATTGAAGTAATGAGTAGTTTTGGGAACGCCAATTAGCCAAATCTGCATGTTTTTGTACTGTGGGAGAAACTTTTGTTGTTAATGTTTGTGTTAGGCACGTATAATGAATCAGTAATACTGTAGCAATCATCAAACGTACGTATCTACTTCACGATAAAATGAAAGTAGTAGTAATGCAAAAGAATCATTTAGTTTTCTTGCTTCTCCTTGTTGATGTATGAGTAATGTCACTAGCTAGCTAGCTTGTATCCCGTGTAAGACGTGTTGTACTTAAACACATATCAAGTTACTAGCTCATTAGTACTAGCTATGACAAATAAAACCAGTTCACTCATGCAAGATAATTAAATAATAATTTTGTTATTACAACGTGATTTCAATTCAATTCAATTCAATTTTATTTATATAGCGCTTTTAACAATGCTCATTGTCTCAAAGCAGCTTCACAAAATGAACAAGATTTTGTTTAGAAAAGAAAATTGATTGGAGCAAGTTGTCGCCCCAGAATGTATAGAACTTTAGAAGTTCGCTTTTTGGCAAAGTGCCACCACCCACATTCAATTAAATTCAGTTAAACTTGATTAGCAATTGATTTAAGACAGATCTTATCACATATACACTTACAGCATTAGGGAGACACCCCTTACTTGAGCGAAGTGCTTTGAAGTCTCTGTTAATAAAGAAATAAACATATCCTTACACCCGTTTCACTCGGTTACTGACGATCATGCGTTCTTTTGAACATAAGACACAGGCAGGTCTTTGGATGTCTAAAGATTGGCAGGGAGGTGTGGGACACCTCGCGGAAGCTCATTCCATCACCTAGGGGCCAGAACAGAAAAAACATCTAGATACGTGTCCTCCTCGACCCCTGAGAGATGGCATGACCGGTCAAGAAAGTGCGGTAGATCAGACGGAACGTGGTGCAGTGCCGGGTGCGATGTGATTTGAGGTGAGTCGGCGCCGACCCGCTTTTGACTTTGTAGACCAGCGAGAGAGCTGTGAATCTGATGCGGGCGCAGCTACAGGAAGCCTGTGGAGGGTGTGGGAGAACAAGTATGAAGGATGAAAACAAATCCTGCATCCTGGATCAGCTGCAGATGTCGAATGGAGCACAGAGGCAGAGCTGCCAGGAGTGAGTCGCAGTAGTCCAAGTCTTGAAACAACAAGGGATGTTGATGTCTGTGAAGCTGCTTTGTGGTAATATCATGCTGCCAGGTTTGATGAAATACTGGATGAGAATCTGGAAATTGTGTTGAAATAATCGTGGAAATGTGGGAATTCAGATTCATCCAAAGAGCAAGATGAGGCATGGGATGTTAAAAAAAAATACAGTCAAAATGTATTATTTACTTTGGAATGCAGGTACATTGTCTTAAACAAGATGTAAGACACAAAAAATGGACCATATCTCCTTCTAGAGTGTTTTTATTAAGTTTACTAAGTTTTTATTATTATTATTATTATTATTATTATTATTATTTTGGTCATAGAAACAACCAGGAAAACACATGATTGTGTATATCTGTGCTATTCCTTTGCCTGTGTGATCCTTTTTTTTTTTGCACGGTGGTGTAGTGGTTAGCACTGTCGCCTTGCACCTCCAGGGTCCAGGCTCGATTCCCGTCTCTGTGTGCATGGAGTTTGCATGTTCTCCCCGTGTTTAGAGGGTTTCCTCCGGGTACTCCGGTTTCATATATATATATATATATAAATTATAGATTGATATGTTAACAATGAAGTTGGGAGTAAATGTAACGCGAGGACATGTCTTCGGTCTCCAGATGATATTGCCTAGGTTATGCCGAAAAAAAGGACACGTCACTCTATACTGCACAATTCTGAATCCTTTATGGTGTTTATTTATTTATTTAATAACCCCAGAAAAAAAAAAATGACTAAAATGCTCAGAGTTTCAAGAACTGCAGTACAAGGTACTAACTAAAGGTTCGAAAGGTGTTGAAGTGTCTGAACACCTTGGGAAGTGTAATGTGAGAAATTTAGTAGCCTGTAGAAATATTCCTGATTGTTTCGGCACAATATTTAACCCAGGACCTAATCTGAAATGTAAAATACAATCCAAACAGTTTAGATTTTATGAGGCGCACTAAAAAGGGGTTAAACAGTTCTCTTCCATATGTTGTGTCGTTAAAGTAGTTCCCAGACAGACCCTTCAAACAGACTGATGCCATAAAGTAAAAAAAAAAAAAAAACTTTTATTAGCTTCAGCATGAAGAAGAGCCGTTGCCAGAAAAAAGATTTATATAAAAAGAATTATATATATATATATATATATATATATATATATAAAACAAATTAAACACAGAAATAAATCAGGAAACCATGATCTTGGACTGGGTTCATAGTTTTGCGCTTGATTGCTCAGTTTAATCAGAACGTCCTTGGTAGATTTAAGGTTCATCCGGTTTGGAAGGTTTGGGATGCTTTTGTGTTTAAGAATTACTGAATGTGACCGTAAGACGCATATTAGCACCTGGTCTGAGACAGCTAATTTCGTTTCCTCTTACATCATTTTTTACATCCGCAATCATAATCCTCACGAGAGGAATGTTGTTTCTGCATGCTGTGCGACAGCTCTGATTGTGTTTAATTGTCTGATATGTAATTGTTGATGTTGTGTAGTTTTCTGTAAGGAGAAGTTTATTTAAAGGTGCCACATGTATGCCTGATTAAAATATTTTGAGTTGAATAAAGTTTCAGGGTTTAAATTTTTTTATTTTTTTAACGCTCCTAGATCCCAATCCCCCTTAACCAATAATGATAGCGTTAGAGAGTTAGCATTAGCATGACATGTTGATGTTGAGACTTTCGATCTTAAAATGATTCTTATTATGTCTCACGTTGGCTTTGTGTTTAGTGCTGTCGCCACGCACCTCCAGGGTCCAGGTATGATTCCCGCTTCAGAGTCTGTGTGCATGGAGTTTGCATGTTCTAGCCTTGCTTGGTGGGTTTCCTCTGGGTACTCGGGTTTCCTCCCACAATCCCGAGACATGCAGGTTAGTCTAATTGCTGTTCCCAAATTGCCCGTAGTGTGTGAACGTGTGTGTGAATGTTGACTGGAGGTCCTACCACGGTCGTGAAAATGGGAATAAATATGATGATCACCATTGGCCCCCATGGCCCCTAGTCGGACTACAGAGTTTCCTAATTTCATTAGATTATTCATCAGTGCAGTCTATGTTCCAAAAAAGGCCAACAAACATATCTGCTTATTCTTGTTACAGTTGAACAACTGAAAGCTTTAGAGAAATTGTGTTGTCCAGGAGCAAAATCGCCACTTCATCCTCTTCACTAGTAACCAATAAACGACTCCATATTGGAAAAGAGCTGCAGCGTTTATTATGGTTGTCATTTCCTTCTGTGTTTCTTTGCTGCAGGACACTCATTATGCTGCCCTGGGCACTGATTACAGACTGAGATAAGGGCAAAGTGAATCAGCATTGGGGACAGGGACATCCAAGCATAAACAAGCCCTCTGGGCCATTACACAGCTTTCTAAATTGGTTTCTGAACTGAGGTCATAGCTTAAACCATTAATTAACCATTAAACCAAATCTATTTAATCATGTCTTACATATTTTTCCACATTAGTTGTACTAGCAAGACAAAATACAACAACAATTATTCTTACTTACTTTATTACTTACTTTATTCTTCAAAAAAAAATAATAATAATAATTTCAAGCTTGGGAAAGTTTTCAGGATGGACGAGGTTATACTTTACTGTTTCTCCATAAGTGAAGCTTTTTTTCCCTGATTAACTTGTTTTGCTGACATACTGTACCACAACTCTAAATGGAGCTACAAGAGGCGTTCAGTTCTGTACAGTCCTGACCTCGCTCCAAGCCATTTCCACATTTTTGGGACATTAAAAGAGTTCCTGGGAGGCCAGTGTTTCAGATGTGAAGCAGGCGGTCTGATCATGACTCCGGTGTACTGAGAAAACTTTCTACCTAGAGGGTGTCCTAGCACTAGTGAAACACTGGGAGAAGTGAATTAGTGAATTAGCAGGGGATTATATCGAGAAATAAAGGGAGCTTTTACTCTCTTTTCTGTTATTCTGCACAATCAAAAGTCCCGTTTTGGCAAATCAATGCAACATGAAAGGAATGAACTACTCCAGCACATGCTGTTTTAGGAAAATAATCCACGTCATGATGATACCAATGACTGGGATTCATCACACGACCCTGTCCTTGATTAATTTCTTATATTACATGGAGTGTTTAATTCCTTATCCAATAACCATTGTACCTTCACTTTTAGACATGATGATCCATTGGAGCAGTGATGGACAGAATTATACTCTATATAATATTCGTACATCAGAAGAGGAAATACTTAAAAAAAAATGAACAAGTTTGGATTAGAAACATCTGAGATATCTGTATTTCTAGTTTGCATAAGATAAAGAAATTAAAAGTTGTACTGCATTTCATTCTGTAAGATTTTTGTCGTAAACAGTTACTTGGGCAGGATGGTCATTAAGTTGTAGGGTTGAAACTCCCTGTTCAGGGGAAACATGACTTTCCGAAGTAGACGTCTCCTCCCTGCGAATGTGATAAATTTCCTGAGATAAGGAAGTGACCCAATAATTAGCCAAAGCCAGACATGGAGCTGTAACTCAGGAAAGGTGTTTTAGATAGATTTGGGCTTTTATCACGCTAGGACTGAAAACTGAAGGATTTACAAAATGTGATAGACAGATAGACAGATAGATAGATACGTAGTCATTCGGTTGTTATTTTAAGACATTAAGGTCAGCTGTTCTGGAAGTTCTTACAAGAACAATATTGTCAAGTGTATTTGCAAAACCCATCGATGAAACTGGCTCTCATGAAGACCTTCCCAGGAAAGCAAGACCAAAACTTATCTTCTAAATGGTTCTAAATGAGAAGTGCATTTAGAGTCACCAGCCTCAGGAAATGACCAATTAACAAACAGAACCTCAGATTAGAGCCGTTATGAAGGTCTTACAGAGCAGAAGTACTGTCTCAATATCAACTGTTCAGGAGACTGCAAAGGAGATTAATGCATATTTTGGATGCCTCCATTGTTTTACAGTGGAGAAAAAAATTAATCAGAAAAGAATATGGAATTAGAAGGTGTGTCCAAACTTTTAACTGGTAGTGTAGATAGTGTGATTGCGGTCAGTACTAATGACGTTCTGTACTGTTGTATTACAATAGAGCAGAAGGAATCTTATAAAGGAGTTCTATGGTTTAACAATCATGGAGGGAATGCTGTGTATTGAGTTTGTAGTGATTCATTTGCATCTCCATCTCTAATTCCACCTCCCCAGGATACTTCTGGCCATAACAGCCTGATATACTGTAAGCTCTTTATCAATTACCTTTCTGCAAACATTAAAATATCTGAGCTTCCTCAGAAAAGAAATATAGTCTGTCCATCCTTTTCCTGTACATTGCACCCAACTTAACCTTTCACTCTAGCTTGTTGTCCAGACACTAAGGGAACTGAAGGTGTCAACCAGCTTAACATCATGAGACATGATGGTAATGATGTTGGCTGTGACCCTTTCTTCTTGTATTCCACCACCAGCTCCTTGGTCTTGTCCATAATGGTGCTGCTTCACAAAGTTGTTGACCAGGTAATCCTCTTCTTGTCCATTCATTATACATCTAACCATCACAGATCCATCAGAACTTTTTTGAAGATGGCAGATATCAGACCTTAAAAAGTTAAGCCAACCAGCTTGCAAGCAATTTTGAGTTCACTCAACTTCAGTGGTTGAAGTTGTGCCAAATCATTTAAAACCTGGGATCTTCTGAACTGTAGCCCAATACCTTAACCACTGAGCTACCCCTGGCCAGTTAGTTATAGCTTCCTAAGTAAGTAGTGTACAGTATATCTAACTAGTCATCATGAGTTTGTTTAAAGCCGAAAAAGGGGTTGAGTGAATTTTAACTACATTGCTTACTAACTGGCCAGGTGTAGCTCAGTGGTTAAGGCATTGGACTATGGTTCGAAAGATCCCAGGTTCAAACCCCACAACCACCAAGTTGCCACTGTTGGGCCCTTGAGCAAGTTTCAATTAACTTTTTTAAATGATTTGGCACAACTTCAACCACTGAAGTTGAGTGAACTCAAAATTGCTTTGCAGCCGGTTGGCTTAACTTTTTAAGTTAAGTCAACTTTTTTTTTTTTTTTTTTTTAACAGTGCAATGGTGAATGAAATTGAGCGCAGTTGAAGCTAGAAGATGTTGAACACCCGTCAAGTTACTTTTACTGAAATTACTGTAACTGAGAAAATATTTATGGACTTCCTCAGTTACTTTGTCCTCAGTTTGGTCCATGTTAGTTTGGATTTCAACTTGATTTATAAATGGAAGAGAAGAGGGAGCAGCAGTAAATCCACAGAAGAAGAAACCGGAAAGGCGTTGCTACCATGTGGACCAATCACAGTTGATGCAGTCTGCATTGTTGCAACGTGTAGTTACATTGCAAGACCTACAGTATGGCACAAATCTTGATGCAAAAGCATAAATTAGCCTTGACCTTGGACCGCATCTGTCTGACCCTACAGATTAAACAAGTTTCAGCGTTTCTGTCACTTCACCTAGCTGTTAGTAACAGATTTGTAGGGGGTTGGGATTCCCTTGAGGATGTTCAGTAAGAGGGGTGTAATTGGGGAAGGTAAGACGGCTGTAAGATGGACAGTAATTCTTCCTTTCCACCACGGCCGATCTAGTTTGGAGCCGGTCCCCAATTTCGAACCAGTTCCTTGTTTTCAGACAACCAAAGCACCGGCCCTCAGAAAGAAAAAACTGGTTCCATAAGTGCACCAACACTTTGCTAGGCTAGAACAAGGACCCGCTTATGTCAGGGGCTAGGGGTGGAATTATCAAAACCATCTAAAAGTTTGTGACACAGTATTCAATGGGAAGCTCAAATGCTTGCAAAGCCATGTTGAGGTTAGCCATTGCTGTTGTTCTGCTTGCTGATAGCATATTTTGCTGCTAGCATTTACGCTACCATTGCCTCTAGCATTTCTGCTAACATTGCTGTTAAAGTAAAGAACAAACAGATTTATACAGAGACATAAGGCTGTGACTATTTTGCTAGTGGAAAAACAAAGGCAGCTCTTCCGGCTCATTAATAAATTAGCTTTGAGTCGGCACAAGCACCAGACATGAACTAACACCTGGTTCACTTTGGAGAAAATAGTTTGGTGGAAAAGGTTTGGGTGTAACTGTGGGAACTACTGTAGGAAGCTGGGGAAGCATGTTAGTGAGGTAACAGAGGAGATTCTTGGAGAGAATTTTGTACTGAACCTATCACAGTACAAATTCAACTTTGTTCCCCAGCCAAGGTTGTTGATTTGCCTTGAAGCCGGTGACCCACACCACCTCTTGCATTATTCTGCAGAAGCCTACCTTTCAACTTCCTTCTAGACTTCTTATGGGGTCTTATGCCTTGCCTTAGGATAACAGGAGGGTATGTGCATGTTAGCTATGGTCAGATCTTCCCAGTCTGGGCTAAGGGGATATAATATGTGCAAAGATTGTGTACATTTTTATACCATTCCTCAGTAGCTAACTATATTAAGAATGCACATTTGAATTACAGATCAAGTATAAATCAAAACAGATTTTTGGCTCTACTAAAGTTTCTTCATTGTTTCTCTTTACTCTCTTTGCTAGTTCTATGGAATGTTCTTGTGAGAATGTACCATTTGCTTGTACAATGAAATTCATAGCTAAATGTATCTTAGATCTGAAGCAAGAATGGGTAACAAGTGCATATTGTACATTAAACTATAACAAAACTATAACTATAAAAAAAACCTATCCTGTACATGAAACATAACAGATGCCACTATATGCAAGAAAATATGATAGTGAAGTGCTGTAATGGGTGACGAAATGTCCTATAATGTGACATGACATGCAATAATGAAAAGAAGTGCCCTCTAGGGTGACCGTCTAAAAAGACTTTGTAATGAAGTGCCCACGGTCAGATAGCACTACGACGTACATACAGTATATAAAGTGCCCTCTAAGGCACCCTATATATGGGAAAATGAGTGCCTCCTAGGGTGCCCAAATATACAAGAAAATTAGTTGAAGTGCCTTCTAGGTTGCCATGACATGTAAGAATATGTGATGAAGAATATCATTTGAAGTCTAGGATGCCATGAGGTCAAGTGCGCTATAGGGTACCATGATGCAAAGGCAAATGAGATTAAGTACCCTCTAGGGTGACTTGACATGCAACAATATGTAATCCAATGCCCTCTAGGGGACCATGAAGTGGAAGACCATGTGGTAAGGTTCCCTCTAGTGTATCTTGTGTCTGAGAAAATAAGACAAAGTGCCCTCTAGGGTGTCATGGCATGAAATAATATGGGATGAAATGCCCTCTAGGATGCCATGAGGTGTGAGAATATGTGATAAAGTACACTCTCAGGTACCACGATGCACACGAAAATAAGATAACATACCCTCCAGGGCACCATGCTATCCAAGTAAATGAGATGAAGTGCCCTCTAGGGTGCCATGAAGTGCGAGTATATGTGGTCAAGTGCCCTCTCAGGTGCCATGACATGCAAGAAAATTAGACAATGTGTTTGTGACAATGTGCAAGAACATGGGATGAAGTCCCCTCTAACAGAACTTACAGTATGTCTAAGAAAATTAGTGATTATCTATGAGAAAATGAGATGATGTGCCATCTAGGTAACCATGAGACGTGAGAATACTGTATGTGATGAAGTACACACTCAGGTGTCATAATGGACACAAAATTGAGATAACGCACCCTTGAGGGCACCGTGCTTTGCAAGGAAATGAGATGAAGTGCTCTCTAGGGTGCCATGAGGTGCGAGAATATGTGGTCAAGTGCCCTCTCAGGTGCCATGACATGCAAGAAAATTAGAACAGTGTGCTTTCTAGGGTTACTTAGAATGCAAGATTGTGTGATTAAATGCCCTCTAGGGTGCTATGATGTGGGATTTGAACTTTCAACCTTCTGATTAGTAACGATGCTCCTATTAAATCATTCATCATGCCTGTTTTACCTAATTCTCTGAACGTTTGAAAAAAACAATTCACTCAGGTTTTTTTACAAGCTTGCATGAAAAAACGGTGTTTATGAGGCTGACAGGCTGATTCCACCATCATCTTGTTTATAGACCATTTGAGTCTGATGTCAAAACATCTGTCTGCAATGGTCCCGCCCACTTTTGGATGGCAAAAGGGATGTTAATTATATCATCTTAAATGGCACTTAGTCTCATTGTCATTGTTCCTCAGTAGTTCTGAATTGCCCATACTCTGAACTGTCCATATTGTGTTTCACAGCTAACTAGTATCTAATAGAAATCCTTCTCTAACCCCTGAACAAGGGCACTACTCGGTGTGTGGAACAAGGGGATCTACACCCTACATATACTTTATCTGACTGTGGTCATATCTAACTGTTATCTTTTTCTCCCCCTCTCTTTCCCTGCCTCTCGCTGTCGAGCTATACAGTACATGTCTCTCCTGAGCTGTCAGTGATCCAGACCCCCTCTGCCCTCTGGACCTGTCTCGACTCGTCCTGGTGCCCCATTTCTGGTTGGAGATCTCGTCACATAGAAGCCCCATGTGGTCTACTTGGGATGCATCTTTTGACTGGCGACGGTTCCAAGACGGTCCTGGCCTCGGCTGATGCAGTCAGCTGTTCTCTGAAGACTTGTGACTGCAGTTGCTCGATAGTTCAGGACTGGAATTTCATACCTTCTACCTGAGCCTCCAATAACGAACTGGACTACATACTAACTTAAAGACTTCCAGCATGAACCTTAAGCTGCCTAACACACGGTATGACTGCAAAACAATTCCCATCTGATATCACCCAAATGAGGATGGGTTTCCTGTTGAGTCTGGTTCCTCACAAGGTTTCTTCCTATTGCCATCTCTGGGAGTTTTTCCTCTCAAAAACTGTCGCCCTTGACTCGCTCATCTGAGACAATCTATTCATTTTGATTCATTCACATTTTTCACATTTCATGCAAATTTTTCATTCAACCCCAGAAGAGTTAGTTAGCTGTTAATTAGAAAGCTTAAAATATCAGCATTTGTTAACGTTACCTAGACATCATTTTGGCTGCACAGTGGTATAGTGTTCAGCACTGCCGCCTTGCAGCTTCAGGGCCCATGTTTGATTCCCATCTTGGGGTCTGTGTGCATGGAGTTTGCATGTTCTCCCCGGTGCTTAGGTTTCCTCCAGGTACTCACGTTTCCTCCACCAGCCCAAAATCTGCCTACAGATAAAGCTAATTGGTGTTCCTAAATTACCCGTAGTGTGTGAATGTTGACCGGTGGTCTTACCATGGTCATAAAAATGGGAATAAATACAATAGTCAACATTGGCCTCCAAGGTCCCTAGTTGGACCCTAGTTGGACTACAGAGGTTCCTGGATGGATGGATGGATGGATGGATGGCACATTATTTTATTAAGCATAAAGCACAGCATATTAATTTCCTACAATATTTTATAGTAATAAAATAATCTTCAGCTCTGTTTTTATTCACACGCCATGTCAAAGAATGATAAAAAAAGAACGACAAAACAAAAACAAGCTATTTTTTTTTTTTAGGATCCCAGATCTCACAGATGAAGTCAGTGAATTCTTAAAGTTACTGTTTTGCTTTAAGCTAGATAATGTTGCTTCATTGAAAAGAATAATTAGTATAAGTTGGTATAATGATCTCACATATTGTACACACACACACACACACACACACACACACACACACACACACACACACACACAGAGAGAGCATAAAGCATATCTGTCTTTTTCCCCCTTTTGTCTCTGGTGCTTCATCTAGTATCTGTCAGGTCAGAGCTGTTATAAGGCCACCTCGGATTTCAGTTCCCATCAACCCCATTAGACTAGACCCAGACCACATGGCCCTGTCACATGCTCCTCTGTTCATCACACTCTGTTCTGTTTTTTACCCCTTGATGATTTGTGTTCCTTTGTCTATTTGCTATGTCTAAGCTTTTTCCTGTATGTTTTGCCTTTCAAGCCTCAGCTTTTACTAAACTGGAATTGTTTATTTCATGATATTGGTTTGGGAAAGGCTTGTATTTACAAGTCCCATGGGATCCCAGTCCTGATGCATACCTCTAGTCTCAACCACATGTGTAGTCTGTAATCATCGATTTGATTTACACCCGTGTGCAATAAAATCACAACACAGGCACTGAAATGGCAATAACCCATTAGAAAAATACTATTGTAATTACTACAGTGTTTTTGCACCTTACTGTAGGGAAATCAGGCAGCACGGTCAGGTAGCACTATCGCTTCGGACCTCCAGGACCCAGGGTTCGATTCCCGTCTTGGGGTCTGTGTGCATGAAGTTCTTTCTGTACTCGGGGGGTTTCCTCCATCAAGTAACGCTCATCAGACAAAGCTTATATGTAGTACTCATATACCAAGACATCGCTCGTTTATTGAGTTAAAATGGATTTTA
>JAQQZS010000002.1:29755325-29765892 GCA_030068045.1 Platyallabes tihoni
GAGTAAGACAACATGCATAAAGAGGATGATGTGGACAAAATACTCATTTGCCTAATAATTCTGCACTCCCTGTAATTAAAGTATATAATTACATCCAGCACATAACTGTTCATAACACCACTTTTACCCAAAATTTAACACAACTTTGTGTTTCATGAGGATTTAGGGGCTTTGTAGATGCCTTTTGGTAGTTTTGGTGTCTTCCGCATACTCTGTGTATTTACGGTAAACAATCGTGTTGATTGGCTCCGTTGAGTGACACATAAAGCAACGCCCACCTCGAGGGAAAAAGCGCTGGATGGTGTTATGTAATATGTCACATAACTGATTATAACCTTACTTTTACTTAACATTTTGATTGAATTTTTGATGCAGATTCAATTTATATAATGCACATGCATTTCATTAGCTTTGTACATGTACTTTGCAAAATGACAATACAGTTGAATGTAATGTAATCTTTTCAATTTATGTTTCCCATTTATGCTTTTTCTCTGCCATTAATTAGTTATCCTTCCCATGCCCTTGGCTGTACTTATGCATAATTATATAGCTAATACAAACTCAGGATTATAGCCTGCATCACAACATGATATAATAGAAAATTGCAGCGTGTAGACACAAAGAGCAAGTAAAAAAAATCAGCTCTTTTTGATTGCAGCTGACAATAAAAGTGTATGGATTTTGGATCAGATATGGATCAGATATGGATCAGATTTTGAACATAAAACTGTCAGAATTGTGAATTTTTTGTGTTACTGTATTTCTTATTCTGTACATGTGACTTGTATAGTCACATTCTTGTTAGGATCACATTCTTTACATAGTGGAAACACCTACAGTAAAAGGAGAAATTTCAAGCAAAAAAAAAAAAAACGAGACAGTAGGTGCTTATTAAGTTTTTTTTTTTCTTATAGAGATATATGCAGGAATGAATGCTGCATAACAGTGAGAACATACTTTTGCACTTAATCATATGAAAACCCTCCGTGAGATAACTGGAATTTGCATAAAACTTAGTCCAGGTCCAGTTGGTGGTACTGGGGTACTAACTCACAGCTCCTGGATCGAAGGATCAATCCTGAGCTCAGGTTACAGTCTTTGTGGATTTTTTAAAATCTTCTTCTAGTGAGCTAATGGCTTGACCTTCAGGTTCTTCATGTTTCTTTCATTATCTAAAAAACATGCCAGGAAGATAATTTACACTTATGTGTCTTGATGGCCTGAGATCTACTGGCTCAAGCCCAGTTTATCTGGACTTCAGAACTCCAGAACCAGCACAACCCTGATCGGGGTAAAGTAACTGATCATTGGTATCTTTCATCTTCCATATAGTGATTCGTTTTTTGTTTGTCTTAGATTTCTGTTTCTAAACATGGATGATAATCTTTCTAATTAAAGCCATGTCTTCCGCATACAGTACATTCTCTGATTCTCTGCCAGTGATCTCATCATTCCTTGTATCAGACAACTAAAGGCTGGAGACTGAACTTTTTCCACTGAACCATCTATCTTGATTGTCTTTTTACCTTCCCTTTATACCTACATATAGTATGCATTTTAAAAGTTTGCATCTGGTCTTCAGTCAATCTTATTTATGTATATTGCCAAAAGTATTCAATCACTTGCCTTCACATGCATATGAAATTGAGTAACAACCAATTCTTAATCCATAGGGTTTAAATATGATGTTGGTCCCATCCTTTGCAGCTATAACAGGTTTACTGTATCTCTTCTGGGAAGGCTTTCCACAAGGTTTTGTAGTGAGTTTATAAAAATCTTTGACCGTTCTTCCAGAAGCGCATTTCTGAGGTCAGACACTGATTTTGGACGAGAAGGCGTGGCTCGCAGTCTCCGCTCTAATTCATCTTAAAGATGTTCTATCAGGTTGAGGTCAGGCCAGTCAGATTCTTCAACACCAAACTCGCTCATCCATGGACCTTGCTTTGTGCATTGGTGCGCAGTCATGTTGGATCAGGAAGGGGGCCACAAACTTAGTAGCAAGAAATTTTCCGAAATGTCTTGGTAAGCTAAAGCATTAAAAGTTCCTTTCAACTGGAACTAAGGGGACAAGCCCAACTCCTGAAAAACAGTCCCACATCATAATGCCCACTTCACCAAACTTTAAGGCAGTCAGACAAGTTCCTGTTTACTGCAGGAAACTGCCAAACCCAGACTCGTCCGTCAGAATGCCAGACAGAGAAGCGTGAATCGTCACTCCAGGGAACACGTCTTTACTGCTCTTGAGTCCAATGGTGGCACGCTTTATCAGACCACCCCATCCAAAGCTTTGCATTGCACTTGGTGATGTAAGGCTTGGATGCAGCTTCATGGAAATCCATTCCATGAAGCTCTCTATGCACTGTCCTTGAGCTAATCTGAAGGCCACATGAAGGTCTGCAACTATTGACTTTGTAGAATGTTGGCGACCTTTTTTCACTATGTGTCATAGCATCTGCTGACCCCACCCCTGTGATTTTACGAGGCCTACCTCTTCATGGTGAGTTGCTGTCATTCCTAATCACTTCCATTTTGTTATAATACTGCTAACAGTAGACTGTGAAATATTTAGTAGCGAGGAAATTTCTCAACTGTATTTATTGCACAGGTGGCATCCTATCATGATACCACGCTGGAATTTACTTAGCTCCAGAAAGCTACCCATTCTTTCACAAATGTTTGTAGATGCGTTCTGCATGCCTAAATGCTTGATTTTATACACCTGTACCAAAGGTAAGTGAATGTTTTTGGTAATATAGTTTATATTTAATGCAAACTTACTTATATTCTTGTTTGTCCGAGGTTGTATATGTTGTGTATTCAGACAACATTAGCACGCTGCTTATACTGCTCTGACCTACACCTGTGTAACCTGCAATATGAAAAGTTTGACAGCAAAATGAGATTTTTGCAGATTTGAGTTTTTTTTTATGTAGCTAGTGATAGAAAGTGATTTGTGCATGTTTTCTTCGGGGTCACAAGGGTGATTAAAAACCACATTTGCCAAAATTGTAATTTTGTGTGATTTTTTCAAAACGCTATAATTCCACCTTCCACAGTTTTGTCACAGTCGATAAATCAGCCTGCAGTTGTGTTTCTGGTGATTTAATCATGCAATTTAGTATCAATAATATGTTGGATGAGTTTAATATAAAATATTTTTTGAAAATCATGCTTTGACTGAGTGAGTCACACAGAAAGGAGTAGAATCAAAATAGTTCAAAAAAACATTGCAATTAAAACCGTTTTAATGATAAAGATTGTTAAAGATGATGAGAAACATGAATGATAAGCAGTACAGATGTTTCAGTTTACAGAATTAGCAGCTTCAGTAATTTATGGACTGTTCAGCAACAGTACATAAATTGTCTTTGCATGTTTTAAGTTGTGTAAAATTATTCCTCTGCTTCTCTAAAGTGCTTACACTACAGTATCTCATCTACAGTAGTTTTATAAGTATATAACATATAAAATGGTTATATAGAACAACATCTTGTATCACTGTCACAACATCATATTACTGTCATTTATAAGATTCTCCAAAAATCCTTTAAACCCATTCAAACCACTCTGGGCAGCTCTTGTGTTTTTGAGATTCTAGTGGCTACATGTCATGCTTTGCTCAAAACTTGGAAGTTTAAAGCATTTAAAATGAGGTTTTATTGGTATTCAAATTAAATGTTTGTAAAGGTATTCAAATCAAATCATGACACTGACCACAACACACTGCTTAGTGTAAATGATTGAAGAAATGTACAATGATAAGTTATAATATGAACGCCACTGCCAAGTTAATTGAATAGTGTCGATTATCAGTATAAATACCACACAATCCCCCCCCAGTCTGATCAATTTATCTGACCTTTATCAATGGACCCACGGCACCCAAAGGATCCATTGCTAATGGCTCAATGTCAGACACCATAGCACACCCATGATGTCCCGTGATTCTTGTCCCATGATCCTGTGATACATTTACACTGGCATCACAAGAGGAACCTAAAACCTAGGTGTTTTTGATGTTAATAATTTTAAAGTCATCGATGTATATCAGCGCCCCTGTGAGAACCGAGAAAAAAAAAACTATTAGAATTGAAAAACATTCATGTTTGGACAGACCACAATAAAATTAAGGTACTTACAAAAGTTTACACAAGCCTCCTGAAACGTTTACTGAAATCTATTTAGTCTTGTTTACTTATGTGGTATTGCTTTTGGAGCCTGTCTACCATGCCATCTGGAGCCGTGCCATCTGTCTGTAGGCTCTGTGCTTGTACCTCAGTCTGGCCAAGACACAGTTCTGGAAAATCGTAATGCGAAGGCGATCCTGATAGCATGTGATTGTTTGCAACTGAACTTTTCATTGTATTAAATATCAACATTTTAGTTACTTCAAATAATAAAAAAAACACTTTCCCTTTGAAATTAGAATAAGATGTTCCTGGGAAAAAGAAGGGCTAAGATAAACTACTCAACTGTTTATAACTGTTACTATGCTATTAGTTCTAAGTTGCATGGACCAAAACTTACAATTCCCCTTTTTAGACTAAATCCAGACGACAAGGTTCATGAGAAGCTTGTCTTCAGAGGCTTCATCAAAATCTTGGTGTCTGTCAACATACTTGCCCAATAAATCTGATTTTGATTCTGATTCTGATGAAGAACATCTGACCTTTTGTACAAACCAGTGAACATGGACTGTATCACAAATTTGCTTACATTAAACCGAGACTTATGTAGTAATGTGACGGAATCTTGACTATAAAATGTTATATGTAGTCTCAGAATTTTGATCCCCACATGTCTGTATTCTCTCTACTTTGTTGTTTTCGCATTTCTTATTTCTCGTTTTTGTATTAACTCTAAGTAGTCAACCAGGATTGGGATAATCCCAATTTAGAGAGAAACATTGTTTTTTCCCCCCGCAGAATACCAAGTTTGACAAGCTTTGTCATCTTCCTTTGTTGCTTCTTCCTTCCCCGCTCCAGGCTCAATAAATCCACAGTAGAGAGAACAATGTGTTGAGTGATTTAAAGACTGATGCACAGATCTTTCAAAGGTTTGGAATTTGTAAAAACAGATCGCCATGAGCAAGCTTAAGCAGAAACATGGGTCGGTCAGGGAAGTGCCGACTGGATCACATCACATCACACCCTGTGACTTTTTATCTTTGGGTAGACACTTGATTGATAATCTGACGGTAAAAATAAAGATGAAAATGTCTTGCATTGATGTGTATACAGTATGATGCAGTGTGCATCGCAGCATTGGGTACACCAGCTGGATATGGTAGGTACTAACAAAATGTGTTTTGTGCATTTATCTTTGATTGATTGGTAATTAGTTGTGTGCTATTTTTTAAAACTTATTTATTTATTTATTTATTTTTTTTATGTCACAGTTTGAAATGGAATGTTTGTGCAATCTGCAACTGTAGGTCATTTAATTTCAGGATTTGGAGTCAATTAATCAATCACACTTAACCCCAACAAACTTTGGCTTGGTCTGCTTTACATCAAACCCAGCAGATATACAGTTTATACTGTACGTGTTGATTTTAATCACTGCTGCAGCCCTGTGAGTCTGAAGCAAGACCTAGATGTGAAAATGTTCAGCACTTTAGCCTGTTTAAATATTATTTTTAATAAACTCAGATGCGCTGAATGTTTTGGCTCCCAGGCCTTCGGTTTGACACCTGTGGTGGCGAGTCTGGGGATCGTAAGGGTACAGAAAGGGCACAGATTAAAAGCAGACAAAATAACTTCATCTTAAAATGTTTCCCTATAAATCAGATACCATATGAAACATGTCTCGTGAGTATCATTCCTTTTTATTTACATCTGAGGACCATCTGTAAATATGTATGGAAGATTTCTCCACCTTTCAGCCACAGGCCTAATTATTTAAAGTGATTGCAGCTAATATTTCTAAATGCTTTAATATTTTTTTATTATATACTTACTACTACAAAACAGGTTTACGTACATTTAGTCTTTTCCTTTGGGTCTGAAGAAAACCCTTTACTTTATTTTGTGTTTCCTGAATTCAACAAGGGTCAGGAATACATACAAGATCAAAAACAGACACACATCACACCTAATATTTGTCAGAATATGGGCCGAAATGGTATTGTTTAATTTATTTCATTTATTGGTTTTCTGGCACAGACCTGACTTTTAAGTCCACAAATTCTCAATGGATTTGAGGCTCCAAAAGTTCAAAGTTAGTCTACTTTATCCATTTCACATCCTGCCTTGATGTATTTTCATGGTTACTGTTCCATCTTGCTAATGATTTGAGGTTCTGCTGAAGAATTTCTGAAAAGGCCATCCTCCTCCTCATCCTCCTCCTCATCCTCCTCCTTCTCGCTTATTATAGCATTCACATGCAGCAGTCCATGTTGATGAAAAACTGGCTTGTGACACTGTAGACACTGTAGACAGTGTCACCCAGCAGCTTTTAGTTCAAGCCAGTCCTGAGTCTTGGTGGCTCCTGGGATGTTCCTTACTTTTGGGACAAATTTCCTCACAGTTTGGATCTTCTTCCAGACCTCCGCAAAGTGGCTTCACCGCTTAACTACATTGTGTGAACAAATTTTGGAATCTGCAGATGTTTAGAAAAGAGAGATTCCTGACATGTTCCTAAATTTATTATCTTTCTCAGATCGGCACCGAGCTTCTTGGACTCTGCCAAGTTGAGGAACCTTGGGCAAATTTAAAACCATTTAAGGAAATTCAGCACTAATTAATTAATAATCTAAGTGGGCATAATAGTTTTGATGCTCTAGAGTATCATTTTGATACTCATCTTGATAGAATAAATATAATTTTTACTACAATAAATTAAACGCTGTGAATTGTAATAATGTATTTATAATAATTTTGCCCAACAAAAAGACCAGTTAAAAAAAAGCTGATATTGCCATGATGTTCACTTTTTTTTTTTTTTTTTTAGTATTCCTCTTCCTTACAAACTAGTAACTAGTCCCATTTGTACCATTTGTCGTAGACCCATGAAAAAGGTGTCAAATTGTGCGGTTTAAGGGGTGGGAGGGGGCAATTTACCGCCCAAAAAATTCCATAGATTTAACACTGAGACAGATTCTAGTAAGAATTTTGTAGAACTATAAAATTTACCACATTTGAAGAGGGTTGAAAGCTGGATACCGCGCAAGAGGTTATAAGTTGTACACCTGGGGACCAAGAGGTGCCCAAATTTGTCCCATTGACATATTATGGTGAAGGTACTCTCAATTCAATTCAATTTTATTTATATAGTGCTTTTAACAATAGTTGTACTCTCCATTGTGAGAGAGATAGTGCACACAGTTGCATTCCCCTCTATGGTAACTTTCATAGGAACTTTAAAACTGAACCTAAGTGTGGATCTTATTGTCATAAAGACATGGGGGTGGGGCTCATTTTACACAGGCAACCAATCGGTCTCTCAGGATCATTGTGAAGCTGTCAAGCCATACCCTAGCAACCACTTTAGAGGTCCGTAGCAACTGATGAACTGATAACTGTCATTATAAAAAGCCCAGAGGCCAGAATTTTGCCACTGAAAGCACCACTCACATTTTCTTCAAAAAAACTTACCTATTTAGTTCTCTTTTGTTATTTCCTCTTTCCTGTGCACTTTTCCGGACTTGAGCAGTTCTGTCAAACGTCCTTTAAGCCCATCTATAATGATAACGGATTAAGAATAAATAGGCCTAACAAATGATTTAAATGCCAAAAAAATGCGCCTGCAGCTTTAAAGATTGTTCAACCAGCAGGAGACAGATTTTCTTCTGAATTCCTGTTAAACAAACTTTTTTTTATCTGACAGGTGAAACAAATTAGGTCTCACATGGTTACCATATGGACAACAAAGCTCAGCTAAGTGGACTGGATCCAGTACACTGCCTGCTTCCCACTGTACTAACTTTTTTGTCTTATTTCCCACTTTTCTTTTCAGACTGTTGGACAACAGCAAGTCATCTCCTTGGGTGAAATGTCTCTGGGGACTTTATGTTACATTTCTGGCCCTAGATTTTCCAAGGGTCTGGTGCTGGATCTCTCCCTTGTTCTGGAGTCCTATACTGTCTCTTCATTGTTGGAGTGACCTAGAACGGATGAATCCATGTTTTCTTCTCAATTAATGTTGCAGCATTCTGTGATGTTGCAACTACAGAGTCTTCAGCAAGTGCACAGTATAAAACCTATTGCATAATGCAGACAGAAAGCTAGCTGTCTGATCTTCTAACCAACAATTCATTTGTGATGGTGGAATGACTCCAAGGTCTAACCAGAGACTGACCTACTGGTTAATGGTTCTCATCATCTTAGGCTTGATATGGCTCTCTGGACAGACCTTAACATGACATGGATTAGATCTATCACATCCTTTCACAAGCTCTACTGTACTCTCTTTATATCATCATGCACCTTCACCTAAAGGGTCAATGATTTTACTTCTTCAACTCATCTTAATATAGTTCTAGTTTTCAACAAATGACATCCAGGTGATTCTCAGAAACATAATGCTAGTAATGGAAGTATGGGACCCTGTTAGTATTCCCACGGGGGACTTCGGATCCAGCGGCAACTTGGCAAGAACTCAGTAAACAATTTTCATGAAAAGATGCCAATATGACAGCAATATTTATTACAAAAACTGTCATACATTATTTTGTCACTCTGTTTCTTTTGTTGGAAAGTCTCAGCATGTATGCACATGCACTCGAACAGGTATCAAGGTGATTCTCAGTGCCCTTGGCGGTTATCTGTGGTTCACAGCATCACCGTTAAATTAAAGCGTTGTGTTGTGTTGTGTTGATTGGTGCAGGTTTAAACACAACAAACAGAAGCAGAGCCAAGTTATGCATCTCCTAACAGAGATCGCGTCTTGCATGCATAGTTCATGTTTATATGATGTCATATGGAAACCTCTGTGGCTGAAACTGTTTTCAAGATTTTGAAAGTTCAACTAGCCTGTGTTTGTGCATTCTGTTTGAACAAGTGTTCTGAAATGTTTTTGTCTATCCTGTTGAATTCTCAAATCTGAATAGAGAACAATTTAACTGAAGCTTTCTGACATCTTTAGGACATGGGATTTAGTGTGTTGTTTCATTTTGTCAGTAACATGACATCCTGTGGGTTTTTTATGAAATAAGTTCATGAGAAAGCTCAAACTTTTTTTTTTTATAATTCTTTTTATTAATTAAAGAATTTCTTACTTTAAGGCTTGAAAAACTTTTGAGAAACTAGAGGTTTCAAACAGAATTATTTGTGTGCGTCAAACCAGGACTTGTGATTAAATTTCCGCTGAATGAAGGTGTAAAAGCAACTGACATTCACAGAAGACTTCAAGCACAGTAGTGATGTGCGGGTCGGGTATTTTTCCAACCCGCGGGTCCCGCTTTTATGAAATTATTTGATGTAAATTCCCGACCTCAATTTCTCCCGCACCTCGTCTTCCATCTTCACTTTTATTTCCTTGTTTTTGTTGTGACTGGCAGCGGAATTGCACGCAACATACATGGATTTTTTATTTAATTTTGTTTTTAATGACCCGCCCCAACCTGCCCCGCAAATAAAGCGACAATTTCTTTACCAGACGACCCGCGCATCACTAAAGCACAGTACGGGAGATGAGACTCTTAGTCGTGAAGTCGTTCCCATGAACATTCAGTGAGCGGAATGCCTGATCCTTGAAAATCGACGGATAACTTGTGGCCAACTTGCGGAAGAGACGCATCTGTCTCTTCGAACAGTACACACATTCACTCATCAATGCATACCGCACTTGCATTACAGGAACTCGGCAGGGAGTTATTGCCACATTCCACATACAGTCCTTGTTTTGGCCATTAATGGAGTTCCTGGTAGGTCAGGGTTTCAGACGTGTAGCAGGCAGTCCGATCATGGCTCCGGTGGCTTTATGGAATTCAAGCACTAGTGAAACACTGGGAAAAGTGCACAAGTGTGCAGGAGGACGTTTTTACGCTTAAAACTGTGGTCAGTTATTTGACGTAATCAAAAGTCCCACTTTGACTTGAACGCCCCTCGTATAAAGTTTTTGAAGCAGCATGCAGTTCTTCCTAACACACTATCTAATCTGGTATTAATATTAAAGCTTTGAAAATACACACAATAAACCATATGTATCAGATCACCCTAATAAGCAGTTGACCATTAGGTTATATACTTTATGATGGTGCACTGATTCCTTAATCTATTATCTAAGAGATAATGTATCTCAATGGGACATTCCTGGTAAAATAAAGGATAAAAAATATATAATAATAAATTCACTCATAACCTGATTTAAATTCAGGGACAGCATGGGCCTCTTTCTTTCCACTGACTGATTCTTCTCTCTTTGATCTTCTACACGAGTACCCAAATGGCCCCTAGTCCATGTATCTCCATACATTTCTGGCCAGAAAGCATCCGAGGCTATCATTCCAGCAGTAATCGAAGACATGTTACAGAAGTATGTAGATATCATCCCCAGGTCAAGACCTTGTGATATCCCTGGACAACAACCAAATCACTCCTTCAGCCACTGCCCGCAATCTTGG
>JAQQZS010000002.1:29808253-29820406 GCA_030068045.1 Platyallabes tihoni
CCCTGCCAGTTCTTCCGTGCGCCCCCCAACCCCCCCCCCCCCCCTCTCTCGCTCTCTTTCAGCACTTGAGAGGAGCTGATCCTGGCATCATTCGGCTTTAATGCAGTCTTAACTCTTTGGCTTTAGTGCGCTCTTTGCTCAGTAACTGGAGAGCGGGGTGAGTAAGTGCATGGCAAGCCCAAGCCTGAGCAAACAGCACACTCACTCACACACACACACACACACACTGTGTCTACAGTTTTTCCACAGTTTCACACACTCCGGATCTGCTCCGGATGTGTGATGCATCCTCATTTTTCACAGTATTTTGCACATTTGGGAAAACAGCGTGACAATTTCACTTTTATTTCCAGTTTTGTCTTTAACTCGTTCTTTCAGAGCTCTTTGTGTTTGTTTTTCCCAGAAATGTGTTTAAGAACAATTTTTTTTGTTTTATATATACACAACCATACACACCATGTGAAATGATTATACGACTGTCCATGACCTAAATTAGAAAAGTTATTTTAATGCTAGAAAAATGCAATTCAACTAAGAATAGAATGTGCAATAAAAAAAATAACTGGAGATTAAGTTATGAAAATAAAATAGAATTAAAGTAGGTGATTTACAAGTGTAAAATTATGAAGATATAAAGGTGTAAAAGTCTAAAATGTAAATATATTGTGTGGAATATGACAGCAGCAGTATATAGTATATATACAGTATATGTTATATATACAGTTTATTATAAATAAAAGACAAAAATCATGTTCAAAGTCTTACTTTCTTTCCTTGTACACATGCTTTATCAAGATTGTAGCAGAAAAACACAAGCATTTTTTGGGGTTAATTAAAAACTTTTGTTGTTAATCAGAATTTAATATGATTTTTTTTTTTCTATGTAGAGATGACCCGTATAATCTTAGGATATATGATATATAAAATCCTGATACCATCAATATAATTTTTCTTTTTCTTTTTTTGGAATCAGATATTGATATTTCACTGAATGCACCAGTAGAAGCATCAAAGTAAGAACATCAAAGATGTAATTTATTAATTATATCTGAAATTAAACACTTTGTATCAAAGAGTGATGAAGCGACGTTAATGTTACCACACCCAAGCCACGCCCTGAGGTGATCTAGTCCTCCTATGCCACGGCAATTTGCAAACAGTTTAAAAAAATAATCATGTATAAACTAATGACACATTGTAATTTTTTTTTATGAATTTGTAGTTGCATTTACAGTATGGTCGAGGAACATCTGCAACATTGTCACTTATGCTATAGCAGCTATAAATATTGCTTCCCTTATGTATACCGTACATGCACATGTGCATCAGAAACGCTAAGGTATTAGGACAAGTATAATATTATATAATCCAGTAATTTGAATCACCACCTTCTGAATCGAGCATTTGAACAAACAGGAGACTCTGGATGTAATTTCATCTGCGCATGATATGTTTGGTTTGTACAAGCTTATTATAAATATCTCTGCTGTAAGACGTATCCTCATGTTATCACAGACACCCCCCTGCCCCTTTACCTGGGTTCGTTCCAGCACCTCATTCTGTGTCACACGGTGCAGTCATCAATTACACATACCCAGTGTCTCTCTCTCTCTCTCTCTCTCTCTCTCTCTCTCCTCCTGTTGAAAAGGTTAAACCGGGTCCTGCGCTCCCTGTGGGGTGTAATGTAATGTCTCCTGCTTCTCAGGTGTGGCCTTCTTCCTGCTCCTTCATGCTGACCTTTTGAACTTCCTCCCTAAAGACAGAACATTCAGCACTTGAGCTCTAAGCAGAGCACTGAGGAATTTTTATTACTGGTGATAAAGTCTTGTTAGAGGAACGAGCTAGCGAGGGAGAGAGGGAGGTGTGTTTGAGGACATTGAGAGAGGTGTAACCCTGCTTTCGGCTTACCTAAGAAGTGAGAAGTCAGAGCTCCCAAGCAGGTCATGTACGACTTTATTTTTTTCAGAAGTGCTGTAGTGTTGACTCTTCGTGCTTATGGTTTCTTTGTAACAGTTGCATTGTTTCTTCTTATTGCCTGGTGAAGGAATGAATTTTGTCTGTTTATAGCTACTATAGCATAAGCGCAAACAGGAACTCACTGTTTTGTAAACATTCAATACAATTAAAGATAACTACAAATGGATTAAATGTACAATTTCTTAAATCATTTTATGATTTAAAAAAAAATGGTGAGTTTTGGCAAATTGTGGTGTTATATACACTCCATCACTGATTACTTTCCTATAACAGCATAAATGTGGATCAAATCTCTCGTCTGCTCTCTCCGTCTGTGTGTGTGTGTGGAGTTTGAACATTTTTCCTCCAGGTACTTTGGTTTCCTCCTTCAGTACAAAAACATGCACAGTAGATTGATTGTTCTTTGCAAGTTGCCCGTAGTGTGTGATTGCGCAACTGCCTTTGGTATCGGCTCCAAGTTCCCTGCAACAGGATAATATAAATAATAATGTATGGACGAACGGATGGACGGATGGATGGATGGATGGATATAGTCTCACTATGCACTATGCAAAAGAAATTATTTTCTCTTTTTTTTTTTAGTTTTGGTCGTCTCATGTTGCAACAGTTAACATTCCAGCCTAACAGATTGTCTACGGTAATAAAAGTTGTAGTATTAAACTCGGTGAAATGAGTGCCAAAATGGATTGAAGATATGAAAGACGGGTCGTATAAAAAGCTCGAAATCGGTGAAATCTGAACCGAACCTGACAAATGTTTTAGAAATTATGAAACAAATTCGAAACTATTAATCAGTACATAAAACATGATAAGATGGAGTGGTCACTCAAGGGCGGAGTCAGGGTGAAAGAATGAATAAGACCAGTTCAGGTTCCGTGCCTGGTGTGGTTTGTTGCTGGGTCAGATCTCAGGATGAGTAAAAAAAAAATCTCTTTGGTAAAATGCAAAAATACTGCATTGCAGCATGCAAAAGTATTCAAAAAAATTTGATTACTAGATCAAACTTGCAAAATATACTTAAAATATTTACAGAAAATGTTGAAATATTTTGAAAAGAAACTTGTGACATTAAAACCAAAAAAGTTCAGAAAATTTTGAGAAACAAATCCAAATACTGTATTACAAGAATATTATTAACTTCTTCTTCTTCTTCTTCTTCTTCTTCTTCTTCTTTTTAACTATTAATAATATAAGAATATATTATTAAAAAGGTCAGAGTAGTTCCAGGGGGAAATTATATATATAATTTGTAATTTTATTTTTGCATTTGTATACATTTGTAATAATTTTAAATAATTGTAACAATAAATGTCAGAATATTTTAAGCAAAGCAAGTTAAATATTATGAGAATAAACTCAGACTTAATATTTTCAAGAAAAAACGTCAAACGTTATTAAAATAAAATCATAATTTTTACAACAAAATAAGTTGTAATATTTGGAGAAAAAAAGGTGGAATAAACTTGGAATTTTACAACCAAAAATCTGATTATTTCCACACAAAAAATATATATATATTGCAAGAATTTATTTGTACATTTATGACAAGAAAAATCTAAAATATTTTAAGGGAACATACTACAGGAATATATATATATATAGAATATAATCTTGCAATTTTGCTAACCAAATTGTCCTATGATTTTGAAAACATAAGGTGAAATATTTTTTTTATATAAATTCTGAATTTTAACAAAGGAAGTTTTGTAAAATATTATTACAACAACAAAAAGAAACATCATATTGAGTGGAAAGAAGATTCTGTACATAAAACATTATAAGAAGGGTTGTGGGGTCATTTAAGGGTGGAGTCAGGGTGAAAGAATGAGCGTGATTGGTTCAGGTTCCATGCCTGGTGTGGCTTGTTGCTGGGTCAGATCTCAGGATGGGTTCAACGTTGCTTTCAGGCACTTTGGTAAGATGCAGGAATACTGTATTGGAGCATGCATTTCCTCCTACAGTCATGCAGTGTAGTCTGACAGGCATTTCCAAATTTGCCATTGGATATGATTAGATCTGTGCGTATCTGTGCTTGTCCTCTACAATGTTTTGCCCCACCCCCCCCCCACCCCCCATCCTGGATTTGTGCCCCGTGTTGGGCCCTGACATGCAACAGGCTCTAGGCCCAGGATTAGTGCTATAGATGAGTGAAGGGGTGGATGTGCTGATCATAGATGTTGTTGCTGTACACGTCTGGACCCCGATAGCCCTGTTCCATATGAAAAGTGAGTTTAATTAAATCTCTGGTTGCTTTCGCTTGCGTTTAAGTACAGATTTTATCAGGCCACAGGACAATGAGTTAGAATTTTGTGCTTTGGGTCAAACTATAATTGCTTCACCTTCAAAAAGTTCAGGCCTGATTAAAACTTGACTAAGATTAATTTAAGCAACGAACAGCCAGCAGCACAAAGAGCTTCCCCTCATGGAGCTCATGAATAGATGTGTTTGTCTGGTGGTCATGTGGAGTCAAATACAAGAGAGTTATCTTTGTAACTGGCCTTCCTTTTCCCCTTCTTATCCCATGACATCTATTCAAAGAGAGAGAGAGAGAGAGAGAGAAAGAGAGAGAGAAAGAGAGAGAGAGTGTTTCCACGAAGAAGCAAATATGGTGCGTCTTAGTAACCAAACCAGTTTGTTGCTTCCTCACTGCTGTTTTGTTTGTCCTGGTGCTTGGTATCACACAAGTGACGTCACTGAGGTCATTTCCTGAACAGGAAAGCCCCAAACCACCAGCATATCGTGACAGCACCTGTGTACAGGTTTGTGATCTTCAATGATCCTGTTTATCATATCAGATAAAGAATACTTTCATTTTGCAAACACCCTGAAGCTCAGTCCGGTCAGAAACTAGAAATCTATTTTTAATCGAAAAAATCCAAAAATACTAATATCGAAGCAGGAGTTAGTATTTTGGGGCTCTTTAGGCTATTCCTAGAGTCAAGGATTTTCCACAAGTGCTCTTTGTACAGGCTGGAATCAGAGCCTGTTGTTCATTCTGGTGAGAACGGTTGCGTGAGAATGGTTATAAACATGCGAAAAGGTATTTTGTTGTTGTTGTTGGTTTGTACTCCTATTACTAAAATGTCCTAGTTTATCTGAGATGTAACTGGATCTAAAGGCATTATCCTGTCCTAAATGGATACAAATAAAGATATGAAGAGTAGCATTATTTTTTCCAGAAGGCCTAAAGGAGAATAAAAAATACAATAAAATAAAAAAACATTTATTACAAGAATAAAGTTGCATATTACAACAAAAGGTGAGAATATTTATGGAAAAATAATCTAAATATAAGCATAATGCATTTGTAATCTTACAACAATAAACTATTTTAAGATAAAAAAAAAAAAAAGAAATCCAAAAATAAACTCGGAAACTTGTTAGATCAAGAGGGGGAAAAAGTTGAAATATTTTGAAAAACTATATTAAAATAAAATAAAATAAATAAAAAATACATAAAGAGGAAAAAATATATAAATATTACAAGAATAAATTTGTACATTTTCTAACAAACAATAAATGTAAATTTAATGTAAACAAAAAATAAATTTGAAGAAAAAAGGTGAAATTTTATGAGAATAAAGTCTCATAAAATAAAGTGTATTACAACAAAAATTTTATATTTCCAGAAAGAAAAATCTAAATATTACAAGAATAAAAATTTAATACAATTAAAAAAGAATAAAAGTCAAAATATTTTAAGAAACAAACTGATATAAACTGTTGAGAACAAAAGTTTAAATATTATTATAATATATTCTATGAATAAACTTCCAATACTACAAGTTAAAGAATTCTGGAAAAGAAATTAAGTCTTAAGTTTTCTATTTCAAGAACAATAGTTGAAATATTATTACAGTGTCCGAATTTCAATAACAACAACAAAAACTTTTTAAAATATTAGTTTTCATTTTTAAATGTAAAATTCCTTCTTTATTCATGTAACTGCTTGTATCTCTTCTCCACCTTTAAACTGACTTTGTTCTTCAAATCTCCGTTTTCTTTCTCTATCCTTGTGGCCCTAACACTCGTTAGGTCGTAGTAATAAAATTGTACTATGTCCAGCGGTGCCTCGGCATACGAATTTAATCCATTCTGAAGGTGAAATTTCGTATTGCGAAATGGATTTTTCCAAAGGAAATAATGTAAAAGCATTTTTCCAACACTATCATCATATCATCATATATAAAAACAAACAGAATATTTAGAAAAGACATGTAAATGAAGTCAAATATGAAATAAATAGACGTTAAACCTCACTTAACCTTAATTTATGATTCCTCTTGGCAACGACTGCTTTAAAAACCAAACTGAAAGTTCTTTCTACCGTCCTTGCTAACATACTTGGAACACATGGGGATATGTGTTCATTAAATCTTGCAAAAAGTACAGAAAAAAGCCACAGAAAAATTCTCTTTGCTTGAAGTTTTGAACGGCTCCCAGATGGACGCGCAACTTAGCCGGTGTTCGGTTTGGTTTGGTTTGGTCCCTCATATCCCTTCACATTCCATACAAACTTAAATAATTCTTTTGATTGTGTAAAGCTGCTTTGAGGCAATGACAATTGCTAAAAGCGCTATACAAATAAAATTGAAATTGAAATTGAAAATATGCCGAGGCAAATTTCATACAAAATTTCAGTTCTTAAGGTGAAAACTTTTGAGGAAAGGCGTTTGTATGCTGAGGTACCGCTGTACATCTATAGATGATGAGCAGAACGGTGAACTGGAGTCATGTACCTGAGGTTGAGGAAGTTGCACCAATGATGGTTCTGAGGTTTTCTTTCTTTTGTTTGTTTGTTTTCATGGATGTGGAAATGTTCACCTGTAATTCCTAGAATTTGAAAAAAAATTCAACAAAAAAAGAAAGAAAGAAAGAAAGAAAGAAACGCTTTAAGTTTAGACCACGCCCACTTTTCCTTTATGAATATTCGGACTAAGCTTACAGCAGATTCGCAGAGTGACTTTTAAATATCTTTCATCTGTTCATGAAGTCAACATGTAGACTTGAGTAAGATCATCCTGGATTAGCACATTGGCTTCTGTTTGTCAAGCGTAAGTGAGGAATTTCCCAGAGCTTGGGTTTTAAAAATGAACGACCCACGAAGGTTCACCCTGGCGCCACACCATGACCTCATCTCCACCTCTGCTTAGTGATAAAACCTCGGATCTAAGACAGAGACTCCGGGGGCCGCAACTCCTCATTCATTCATTCATTCATTCATTCATTTGTTTACGGCTTCCTGCTTGTTTCATGAAAGGCCCAAATTAGAAGGTTGGGTGTTATTTATTATCTTTCTCCCTCTTTCACACACACACATCATATACACACAAACGAGCCCACCCAGGCCACCATCACATCAGAAATAGACAACGAACGACAAACCTATATGAACCCACCACCAGCACAAGACACACAGTACTGACATGTTCTTTGTCAAGAACTTCAACCTCTCCATCTCATTAAAGCTAACTCTGTTGGACTCCCACCCCCATCATGATGCTGTCGAACTCCCTCCGGTTCCACTTCGTTCCTCTTGTCCGTGATTAGCGCTGGATGCTAGGTTTTACAGAGCTCGCCTCTAGCTACGACTAGCTGTTTCGCTCATTAGCGAGCACACACGAGGTAAACATTTTCCTCAAGGCCAGGCGGAACAACGCCTCCATCCCTCCGGCCTCCTGCTGCTAGCTCGGCTTTGCTTTATTATTTTTCTTCTTCTTTTTACGATAGTCTAATAAACGGAGGAGGTGCCAGGCCCACTTCCTCTTAAGAGTAGCTGTAAAGGGAGAGCACTTTATTGCTTTGTGTTTGTTCCTGCTCCAGACGTGAAGGTCACGCAGGAGCCACGGCGACCCAGCCGACCAGGGTGAAGGTTCTGTCTTGATGTTTTTCACCTCAAGCTCTTCTGGAAGCTATCAGTTTTTTTTTTTTTTTTTTTTTTTTTAACGTAAGTCTGTCGGTAAGCTGAGAGACCCAGTCTTGTGGTCACGAACTGTAAAGCATCTTTGGTGTGAATTAAAAAGAAAAGCCTCTGAAGCGTGTTGCGTGTGAGGCTTCAGGCAGCTGGAGCTCTTAAAGTCAGGCTCGGGGTTGCGGGCGCAGTAAACACGGAGCGAGCGCACAGATGGTATGGTGACAGGCAGATCTCATCAGATCTCCGCTTAACACCTTCCTGAGTCCAGGCCGGCTCTGTGCCTCGGCAGATCACACTAGAAAAACTCCACAGTGCAGGAAGATAATCAGTCAGACCTGCTCTCTACATTCTTGTCTGGTGTTTTCTTTTTCTTTTTTATTTTGGATGGAGGTTTGGGACTCTGAATGTTCCAAACAGGTTATTTGGAGAACTTAGTGTGTGGAACAGGATGAGACTTGTGACGTGAATGCATGTTTCCAAAGACAAATTCAGGAAAAGAAACCAAGTTATTGATGCCCTTATGTTTTAAAGATTTACACGCAAGGAAACATGAACACGGGCTCTGCCAAGAACAGCATCTTTTAAATCCAGGAAAGGAAAAAAAAAATCAGTTACGGGACATTTTACTTCTCCAAAGTTTCCTATCCTCTAGAAACTGCAATCAATCAGTTAAACACACCATTTTTTCTGGCAAAGAAACAGGAACACAGTGCTTAAGCCAGGAATAAAGCACTTCAAGGGTGTGCTGTTTGGGGGAAATAATCAGCCATCTGATGTGGTTTTTTTATTTTATTTATTTATTTATTTTTTACCCCAAAGTGGTTTATTTCTCATTTAACCTCATTCACTTGGATTACATTTTTTTGCATCAACACACATCTTTACAAATTGTTTTAATGTTTTGAGAAAAGAAATATATGAAAAAACTATTTTGAGGGGGATAAAACGAAATATTACAGAACTTCAGAATTTTCAGAATTTAACATCCAAATGGATCCAAATTTCAAGAAATAAGTTTTTTTTTTTTGCTTTTTGTCTAGCTTTTATACTTTAGGAAAAATATAATAAATACTTGATATTTTCTCAGAATAAACTTGTAATTTTACAATAATGTTCTAATATTTTGAGAAAAAATATCTAACTATTATCAGAATAAAGTCCAAATTTTAACTTTTTTTAAATCATATTTTCTGAAAAAAATACAATATTTTGAGAATAAATTTCTAAATTTAAACACTTACATTTTTAAGTTTATATTTATGAGGATAAATTCACAATTTACAACTAAAAATCTGAATATTTTGAGAAAAAAAAATGCCAAAAAGAAAAAAAAAAATCTTTTTAAAGAATGTCAGATCATAACAAGGTTTTATACAAATAAAAATAAATACAAACTTTAAAAAAAAGTTTTTTATTTTTAAAATATTTGTATTTATTTATATTTTTGTAATTTTTAACGTCAGTCGAACTTCTGCTCCTCTCCTGTTTGTCCTCTGTGTGAACCCGAGCTGGGACAGGGGTGTGATACAGGCACCCGGGCAGCTGCCATGTCTTTCAGCAGGGCGCACACACACACAAACAAACATTTTATTGTTTCTGTATTTATTATTATTATTTTGATGTTGTATTTCCGCCTGTTACTTAACGGCAGACACTCTTCTTCTTCTTACACTAAAATGCTGACTTTAAGACCACCATGGTATATTCTATTAGTCGTTTTTTTAATATCCTGTGCAATAAATGTCATTTACTTTGGAGTGATTTGCATTTTTCTGTCTGTTTTACTGACTGTTTTATCTAGAAGATAACGCTGTTCCCAAGAATAAAACATGAAATGTCGGTACAGAGAGATCATGCAAAGTACCAGAGTTATAATAATGTCTGATAAGATTTCAAAGCTTTAATATGTTAATATCTGTAGTTAGAAGAAAAAAAATACATTGTTGTATTAATTTTGGATTGTGGGTGTGGGGGGGGGGGGGGGTAAACTTTTGCAATCTTTTTTAAAATAAAAAAATACAAAAACAAATTTATCGTTATTTACGTTTACGAACAGGAGTTTTTCACTTGAAGTCTAAGGCTTCTGAAATTTTACTCCTCATTTCATAATGCGTTGTTCAAAGTTTAGTTCTCACTTCTGATTGGCCGTCATTAGCGTCGCTATAGTAACAACACAATCACATAGACTTGAATGGATTTAATTAAAAAATCATTTCATCATCGATACGGTGACATTACAGAGCACTTACTGAGTATGACGTTTATGGAAGGAGTCTCCAGTGTCAGGGGTGAAGCTGTGGTTTAGGTTCTGTTCTGACTCGTTTCACAGACATTCGCCAAAGTTAACGTAACTATAAACTATAAAATAAATAATAAAGTGTGATGTGTGGTTTTTTTAGAGTGGCTGTGGTGTAAGAGGAATAAAACACTGCAGCATGTGCTGTTAGAGGGAAATTAATTAGCTCCTAAATAACAGAAATAACAGCGCTGTGAATCTAAATGAAGGAAATGAAGATAATTTTCCTGAACAATAATACGACCTCGGTTAGACGTATTAGAATTCTATCAGCGTTTAACGAACTGAGGAAAATAAGAAATGTGTGTAGTGCGGTGCGGGAAGAGAGACCCAGATCCGAGGAAGCACACGGAGGCTTTTGGCTGAGGTTTTGTCCCATTTTTAATCACACGGTAAGGAAATGTGTGTGTGTGTGTGTGTGTGTGTGTGTGTGTGTGTGTGTGTGTGTGTGTGTGTGAATCTCTCAAATTCAGGAACTCAAACTCTCTCTAAAATCTTAACTTCATTGTCCCACCCCAAACCCCCACCCCCAATCCCGCCAACCCCCACTGAACCCCCGCATACACATTCAACTGGAACATTCCACGCTTATCTAAAGCATGGTTCCTTCTCTTTCATTTTGAAGCTCAAAGGTGACCTCTTGACCCGACCGCGACCCCTCGCTGCCCTGCGTCTCTCCCACCGGCTCTCGGAATGAGGGGCGACAAGAAAAACACCCTCTCACATCTCTCTCACATCACACAGGAAGCTCATGACCCTTGACCTTCGGCTCCTTTCATGGACCTGGAAGGCTTCGCTTTTCGCACCTGCGTCACGCCGACTTCCCCTCCAAACTGTGCAGCACTTCCCATTGTTTTCAATTCTGTCTTCTGTTATTCCCCCCCGCTGTCCTCCTCCTCCTCCTCCTCCTCCTCCTTCATCCTTCCTTTTGGCTTTCGTCCCCTTTCTGACGCTCTGTGTGAAACTATTCCAAAATAAACTACTCGGAAAAAGACTAATAACTTGATGATTTTCACTTTAAAGTTTTTAATCTGAGCCGGTGTGAGGAAACGACTTTCTAAGGAAATGCATTGAAATGAAAAGAAAGACTTGTTTAGTGATGAATAAAACGCTCCGTGTCACATTATCAACAGAAACTGATCAGCTGAGTTGTGTGACGATGCAGAACTAATGTTAGCACCTGGACAATGATTAATTTCCTAGAACAGCACTTCCTGAAGGGTTTTATTAATCTTCTGCTTGCTGTTTGTTTATATTCCTATTTATTTATATATTTATTTATTAATTGCTTATTTATTTCTATTATCATTTAAAAATATTTTTGTTTAAATTTATATATGATTGAAATATTTATTGATTTATTGATTCATTATTAATATTTTTGTTTGTATTTAATGTATTTATTTCACATCCATTCCTCTACTTCCTTATATTCTAATTCATTCCAACAATATTTATTTATTATTTAATATCTTAATTTCATTCATATCTTATTAATATTATAATATTTTGTTTACATTTAAAATATTTACTTATTATGCATTTACTCATTAATTACTTATTTATTTGTATTATTGTTTCATTAATACTTTGTTTCTATTTTAAATATTAATTTATTATTCATGTATTCATTCATTGCTTATTTATTTTTCTTAAAATTTGTATTAATATTGTTTTAAATGTAAAATATTTTATTCATTCATTCATCGTGTTTTATATATAGAGAGAGAATTTATTTTATTTATATTTGTATTTATATACGTCAGCTACTTGTGAAAAGAAAGAAGAGTCTCGGTTCTGTCCTATCACAGAGAGACGTCACCTCGAGAGAGCGTAAACTCCTCGGTGCTGAAGATTCAAATTCAAATTTTATTTGTCACATACCCAGTCATACACAGTACAAAATGCAGTGAAATGCTTAATACGACCGCCAGTGACCTTAGAAATGTAAAATAAAGACTTATAC
>JAQQZS010000002.1:29834180-29843385 GCA_030068045.1 Platyallabes tihoni
GCAGACTGTACAGACCTACTCTCACCCGTGCTGCGACCAACAGTTAATGTAATCAATGATTGTAGACCACCTGGGACGCCGAGTGATACATATAGTTAAACACTCCAGTGTTGTTACCGTCCATTATTATCAATAGGCTTACTTGGTTGAAACTAATTGCTGTATAAAGTGTATCACTAAAACAATATTAAATGTTTTCCCAGAACGCAAAATCGAAAGCAGGAACATCTATTCTTTGCTAGCAATACTATCCACAACGAACAAAAACCAAGAGCTCAGAAAGCCTTATTTCGATTTCAACGACACTTTTAACTTTACTTTAGTTTTTCTTTTTCACTTATATTTTACTTATACTAACAACACTATAAATAAACAACATGATTGGGCGAGTGGGTGGTGGTGGCAGTTACTGATTGGAAGGTCAACGGCTCGAGCCCCAGCTCCAAGTTGCTGCTGTTGGACCCTTGATCAATGTTCCTGTCTGCTCCAGGGGTGCTGTATAATGGCTGACCCTGCACTCTGGCCCGAGCCTCCTAATAAGAAGCTGGAGAAGAATAAAGAATTTCACTGTGCAGTAATGTGTATGTGACGATTCATAGTGTGCTAAAACGGTTCAGCTAACAAGCTGTTAACTTTTACTTTATGTTTTTTTTATGCCTTATAGCTAGTAACTAGCTAGTAAGAGTTTTACTGTTTAGTTTAAAACTCAATTTGTGTTTACAAAGCATGCTAGTTACCACAAAGTTTTCTTTAGCTAACACTTTAACTATCCACATAATGAGCTAGCAACCTAAATAGGTCGCTAGTTAGTGTACTGTTCTAGCTCAGAACATTAGCTAGCTCCATCCAGTGCATAAACCATAAATATTTTTAACCACTAATGTTCGCTTGTTAGTTATAAATATTTATTCATTTTTAGAATTCTTAAAACTCTTTTGGTAAACTTCATAGCCATCCATGTGGCTAGTTTGTGTTAGCTAGAATCTTTCTTGTGTTCCAGAAAGCTAGCTAGATAGAAAGCTTCATGCGAACTAGCATAGTTTTTTAAAAGTCTTTTAATCGTTTGGGGAAAAACAAATGATTAATGTTATATATGTTATATATTAGCTATAAACATTGAAACATTAGCTTATTAGCATGGTTGACATGGTTTTCTAAACAGTTTTCTGGTGTAGTACGACTACTACAAATGAACAAACAAACAAATGCTAAGTTTATAGCTCAAACTACAGTTGGCTAAATTTTTTGATCAAGACTTTCCTAATGAATCTAACTCGCTTTCTAGTATAATAAACACTACTAAAAAAACATGCTAATCATCAAGGTTTCTATGAAAATTAACACCACATAGCTATCTATGTTGCAAAAGATTTTCTTATTTATTTCCTTACAAAGTGCCTAAAAATAGAAAACATTTTTGATAGCTAGCATGTCTGTTATTATTTATTAATTAATTAGTTAATCAACGATTTGTTTATTTTTATTATTGATGTTAAATTAGAATTTTGCTCAGAAAGCATGCTAGTGTTATCTCGTTAGCACCCGTTTTCCTTGTATATAGCTAGCTAATGTTAGCCACCAACTACAATGTTTTTAGCTATTTCAGAAAACTTCCCTTTATCATTGAATACGCATCTTTCTTTGCTAGCTAACATGTTTTTAACATTTGTTTATTATTAAGCGTAGATTATTTCCTTATGTAAACTTTTAATATAAAGGTTCAATCTGCAGCTACGCAGATTGAAGAGCTTATGGAAAATATATCAACACCTTCTGACCAATCAGAATCAAGAATTCAACAGCATTAATATATATATAACTGTGTACGAGTAAGTTAATCGTCTTTCGACATCTTTAAGTTTTCACGACTCTCGGCTAGAATTCGTGACATTATTGTTCTTTTAGTCAAATGAATCCGTCATTTGTCCTTCAAGAACAATTCTTTTTTTCCCTCCATCTTTTTTCCACTCCAACAACAGGATTATTTCTGACATCAGCAGACAGCTAAGCCCGGGTTAGAGCCAGTTTCTGACTCGTTCTACCGCAGCCTGCTTCCTGTGCGGAGGCGTCCTGAGCCGCTGATCCTCCAGACAGGAAGTGGCGACGAGCGGATAGGCTCTCGTTACCCAGCAGTCCATGCCAATCCTGACCTGCTCCAAAGTTCTGCCAGCTCAAATTATCCTCACCTCAGGAAAGAGGGCTGGAGCTACTCATGCTATGCATTTTTTGTTTGAGAGAGAAATCTCAAACGTTAAAGAAAAATAAAACAAAAATACTCCACTTGTTGGTTGATGTATCGTTTGGATCCGTAGCGAGGTTACTGATAAAGAATAACAAAGAGACAGCTAACAAGTGTCCACCTAACAAGTTTTTTTTTTTTTTTTTTTAAATATATAAATTATATATAGCTAGAAACACTTTTCAAGTCCAGACTGGTAACTATTCCAATAAAGCCAATATCATTAGCCTGTAAGCTGTAAGACACTTTCTTGAGGCCCAGAAAGCTAGCTATTTTCAAATAGCTTAAAACATTAGCTGTAGTGCTACAGTACAAGCATTCTTGGTCACCAACATGTTTGTACATTAAGTAATTATACAAAACTATGAACCATAAAACTATTTTTTTTTAAAAATCATATTAGGGTTAGCTTTCAAGGTGCTATGAGGCTAGTCTGAGGTAGATAGGTACTTTATTGTTTTTTAAAATAGTTTCATATAATCTATTATATTAGCATGTTACTTAGAAAGTTCCTTGATACCTAGCATGTTTGTTCATTTTTACTGGTGATGGGAAACTATGAGATAAATAACCTATTCAGTGTTTTTGCTTAGTTTGTTAGCTAACTATGTTGCTAAACTCTCTTATCATCCAGAACACTAGCTAGTTCCATATAGTCTATAACATAAGTATACTAGATAGAAACCTCCTTAATGACTAGCAGATTTGTACTTATGTTAAACAGAGCAAACTATGTCAGTAATTATTGTTAGCTAAACTTTTTCTTTTAGAAAGTTAGCTATATCATATAGTGTACTATATTCGATTATTAGCTAGAAAATGCCTTGATATCTAGCATGTTTATTCATTTTTACTAATAATATTAAACAATGACGTACAGACATAAACTCTTTTGCTTAGCTTGTTTGCTATGCTGCTAGTTGATTTAAGCTAGAACCTAATTTCTACTTATTATTATACAGGTTTTATTTATACAAGTTTCACGGAAACCTTCTTGATAACTAGCATATTTGTTCCTTTTCAAAATGAAAACATTAAACTATAAATGTATATAAACCATAAACCTAATATAATAAAAATTTGCAAACCATGTGCATAGTTATGATTAGCTAGAAACATGTTTTTCAAAAAACTAGCTAGATTATTATAGTCTATTACATTAACTTATTAGCTAGAAAATCCTTGATAATTAGCATTTTTGTTAATTTTTTGTAATTATGGTAAACAATGAACCATAATGCATAAACCTTAATCATATGTAGATTAGCTTTTAAGTGAGCTAGGAGGCTAGTCAGTGTTAGCCAGGCACTTTCTTGTTGTCTAGAAAGTAACCTACCTACTTTCACATATGGAGTAGAACATTAGCTTGTTTTCTAGGATCTTTCTAAATAAGTAGCATACCTTTTAATTTTCAACAATGATGCTAAACATTAAGGTATCATAAATGCTAGCTAACTAGCAAGAATTTTGAAAGAGAACAATACAAAAAGAGAGGCAGGTCAATATGTTTGAATAGACAAAATAGCAATTTATTAATAACTTATCATCTCTTTACATTCGTAGGGTTGGAAGGACGGGACCCAAAGTGGAACCTTCCTCCTTCAGAACAGGCCTTTGCTTTAAATTTTTAAAATCCGTGTCAGACAACTAAATTGCATTTCACAGAATTTCCCTGAAGAGCGGAGGCGTAGTAACGTCTTCCGCATCGTCGCCATTTCAGAGACCTCGAATCGCACAAAAAAAAAAAAACCCATAGCACCCGCTTCGATCTTCCATCATTCTTAATGTTAGACAAAAAAAATTGTAATAAAGGCGTCCTGGTTCTAGATTCGTTCTGAGCATGCAGCCGTATTTGGGACTCGAACATATACTGATACGAGTTTGAACAATACTTTCTGAATGTGCTGACAGTTTATAGCTCTGACAGCAGGTGACAGAGAAGCTTAATGACGAATTAACCGCTTGGAGCGGTTAGTGCTCAACGATACTCATATGTACAGAAGACCTAAGGCAGGGGCAACAAGGTGACTCTCAGAGGGTGGAAAGATGCATAAGGAAAGGCTGATTCATAAAGCAAAGGAAAAAAAATTGAAATATATTACATTATACACATTTGTGATCTCACAAAATCTATTCAGTTTCTTTTTTGGCATTTAACTCATAGATAATATTGATCAATATTCAGTTTAGATGACATACGGAAACAAACAAACAAACAAAAAAAGATTCGGTGCCTGTTTATTTTTCATAACAGGTATACCGTGGCTATAATAATGTCCTTAATATACACACGTATAAATGATTCAAAAGTGTCTCCACACAAACAAACTGGAGTACACTGTATTGTGCCATCGTCAACGAGGGTGTCTGTAATTTTTTGTTAAATCCCCCAAAACAGGCAAGTCTTCACTGAAGACAAGAAGAGCACACCCAAAAAATGTGAAGGTGCAAGTGATAGAAAAAACAAACAGAAATAGAACAAGTCTCTAGTTGCTTTTTTGTTTTTTTTTTAAAACTGTCCAATTCCAGTCTCTTTGGCACGCCAGAAGTTCCTCATTTTGTCTTCACATGCTTGAGTACGAAGATAGAAAGCAGGAACTACCTTACAGAGTCTGAGAGAGATACAGAGCTGCGTTTCTCCGTCCCAATAATACAGCAGCTGCCTTTCCGCTTCAGGCCAAAGCCCGTTGGCGCGTCATCGGCTAACTCACGACAGTCGGCATCTCACGCCAGCTGCGTCAAAAATCGTCCGGAAAACCTTCCTCCGTTTGAGAGAGGAAAAAGACAGAAAGCCACATTGGGATGGTCAAGCACCTTTTGCAGGCGCACCTGGCATCTCACGTGGACTCGAGCGGGTCGAGCTGGAAGACGTTGTGATTGGTGGGCGTGCTGAAGTAAAGCGGCTGCGACGGCGCCGTGGCTCGGTTGTCACACGGGCTCTGAAGTCCCAGTGTGCGCTCAAAGTCCAACAGCTGGCCCATGAAGTTAAAGTTGGGCGAGATGTTTGATTTTTTCATCTTGACGATGTCGTAGGCGTCGTTCATGGACAGGTTGAGCTTCTGCATCAGGTAGGCCACGGTCACCGTGACAGAGCGGCTGATACCGGCAAGGCAGTGCACCAGGACGCCACACTTCTGACCTCGAGCTTCGTCTGTACAAAAAAAAATTAAACAACATGCAGGATTTCTGGTTAGATTTCGGTGCAAACAATAACGTTTGTTATGAAATCTAAAACCTGATATCGTCAAAAACCCAACAATTTTGTGTCTTTATATTAACCATGCGCCTGAGAGAGAGAGAGAGAGAGAGAGAAAGAGAGAGACATGCATGTGTCAGAATTCATTACACTCCCGGCTAGAGTGCACACAAAAAGCTCTCATTCAGTACGCTCTCTAGGGCATGACAGAGGACGAAAACAAATCTTCCATTTTTCTGCTCTGGAATCAGACATGGAAATCGACTATTATGGCCTATCGAATGATCTTTCCGCTCACCAGGTTACTCGACAATGGCACCATTTGGGGCGTGTAAATGTAGAAGTCACGGGGGCGCGCTGTCATGGCGAGCAGGATGTCAACATTTCCCCCCCACCACCACCCCCCTGTAAATGGGCCCCGTTGTGTGGGAGAAAACACCGCCTCTGTCCTACATTACTTTCAATGCCTCTTCCTTCCTGTTGAGCTCAAATTACCTCGCCTCATCTCCTGCTCTGTCATAAGCCTTTTTAGTGTGAGCACATACTCAAACACAAACACACACAGCTTGGCTAAAATCCTCAAACAAACACAAAAGGACAGTGGCAAATCATTATAGCTGGGAATCTGATGGGAGTGTTTTAAACAAAGACTCTTAATCTTTTTATGTAGTCAAGGTGACGCAACTTCAAGGTTTAAGGTTTACACGCTCCAGTTTGTCTTTTTTAAATGCCATATTACAGTAAGCACCTCATTTCATTTAGAACAGTCTATTATTATCTGATTATTCAAAGCAGAGTGTATGGGCGGATGGGTGTAATTAACACTTAAAAAAAACAAAAAAAAATATAATGGGTAAAAATTTGCAACCTTATAATGTAGGCTTTTTTTTCTTTATTAAATACAGCAGCTTGTACAGTGTCAGAAACCATAAAACCACACATGTAACCATTTAGTTTCGAACACGTCAACACTGATAATGCTGCTACTTTTCAGTCTGTATCCTTATCTTTGAAGACATGGCTATCATCAAGCATTATTTTGCAACGTCACTGTCGTTACTATCGTGTCTCTGTAATGCTTCAAGTCCCTCATGAGGAATAAATAAAATTGTTAAAATCTTTGTCTTATCTTGTATTATTTTATATTTTTCTTGAAGCGAGTGAATAATGACAATTCCCTTTCATTATAACCTGAGGTCCCTGTTAGCCTGATTCTAATCATGGTCCCCGTAAAACCAGTTTATGTAACAATTGTGTGTGTGTGAGTGTTGTCTGCTCACCGATGAAGCTGATGGCCTCTGGGAAGAACTGCGATAGGTTCTGGCTCCAGTGGTCCGATATAGGGATCTGTTTGTACTTAAACTCTCCTGCGTTCTCAAAAAGGTTGGGCAGGTTTGGGGTCACGTTCAGGATGTACTTGATGCCGAACTCCTCCAGCACGTCCAGGTTGGTGGAGTCTTTGGCGCATCCCAGGTAAAGGTGCGGCAGGATCTCGACAGGGAAGGACGGCTGTGGGTTGGACGCCGGGCTGCCATCCGAATCGGTGGCGCTGCCAGGCTCGCGGTCCACATCGGACTCAATGTCCGATGAATCGGAGCTGATGCGCAGGCCGCCGAGGCCCAGGACATGCGACGTTGGGGACCCGCTTCCGCCGCACGAGCCGTCCAGGTTGGTCTCGCAGAGAGACGGACACTCAGCCTGGAACTTGCTGAAACCGCCTGGAGGGTTAAAACATAATGAGGTCGATGTTTATTTATTTAAATATTCATCTTTTGTATTATGATGATTTTAATTGCCTTAAAAGGCTGAAAATAGTACAAGACGGTTGTAAAATAGTACCCGAAGGTGCCTTATACAAATAGTGCAAATGATATATACAAATAGTATATACCTATAATAACGGATACGTTACACAAATACTTATGCAAATAGTATCTGAATAATGACATGCATTCAAAAAAGTTTTTAAAACTTATTATTATTATTTTTTTAAAACATACATTAGTATCAGTATGTAGACTTATGCACAGCATTTTAGTCAACATGTTTAGAGAGAATATGCACATGAATGCATGCACATTTTTGTATTATGGATGTCTCCATTCTTAAATTTTTTTTAAAGGCTCCAGATAGTACCCGAAGGTGCTTGATATACAGAAGACGTCTATAAAGAATGATGACATACACTCAAAGGAAGTTTTAAAAGTTATTTTGCTCAAAAATATGAAGCATACATTAGTATTAGTATGTAGACTAGTGCCGAGCAATGCGTTAAAGATGACGGGAACTTAAAAGATATTTAAAAGATATTTGTGTATGAGTGCGCGCGCATGATAAAAAAACAAACATATTACCATCGTCATTAACATAGTTAGGAAAACGCCGTGCATTAGTCTACAAACCGATACTAATGTATGTTTTTTTTTATGATTCATGCGCGCGCACACACGCGCACACGTTTTAAATAGTTCCCATTACCATATTAAGGAAAATGCTCCGCATCATCAGTATCAGTATGTAGACTAATGCACAGCATTGTTTTCTATACGTTAATAATGATGGGAACTATTTAAAAAGATGTGTGTGTTTGTGTGTGTGTGTGTGTGTGTGTGTGCGCGCATATCAAAAACAACCAGAGCTAGAAGCTTGCTCCGGGCCTTTTCTGAACACCCGACTGCATAAGTAGTATTACTGCATGAGCGTTAACACCGCGTACCTTCGAGGTAGAATGCTTTGTAGCCCTCGTCCTTCATCCTGCGCAGCAGCAAGCCGAGCACCGAGCCTCCGTCCACGTTCTCGTTCCACTCCCGACTGCACTCGTCGTACAGCACGATGGTGTCGGTCCTGCAGCGGCGCGCGAACCTCTCGCGGTCCTGCCCGTCCGACAGCAGGGACTTGACGGGCAGGTTGCCCTTCTTGAGCCGCCGCAGCATGAGGCTCGGGATCGCCACGTTGATCGCCGCCGCGACGTGCGACGAGTCGTAGAGCTCGCGCGCGCGGCAGTCCATGACGAGCAGGCGCTCACGGCGCGTCTCGAGCTGCTCGCGGAGCCACGCGACGCTCTTGCTGATCGCCATCGCCGTGTCGGGCTGCGCGGGGCGGAACTTATCGAGCATCGGGGTTTCCGTTCTGGGGTTTTTCGCGAAGCGTCGTGGGTGCGCAGGGCCGCGTTGGGGCTTTCAGCAGGCCAGACCGGAGCGCGCGCTCATGCTCGGTTCAAGAATAATAATAATTATGCTGATTAATTTTTTTTTAAAACAACAACAACAACAACAACAACAACAACAATGCGCACACGCACCCTCGACACGTGCTGATTAAAAGAGGAAGGAAAAAAAAATCCGATTCGTATTAATGGATCTTGGAGACGAGACGCGCTCCGTCCATTCATGCGCGTGCGCTCAGAAAATGCCTGCGCGTTTATCAATGACTCGCGCGCGCGCCTGAGAGTAACGCTCGAGCCCTCACTCACTCACTCACTCACGCGCCGCTTCTGGTTATATAACCGCGTCTTCTTCTTCTTCTGTTTTATCTGTTTAACATCCAGATCCGCGCGCTGTTTGCGTGTCTGTGCGCGTGCGTTTAAAAGAAAGAAACACCGTCCAGTGCAGATTCACCGCTGCGTCCTGATGCTCCAAAGCAAAGCGTCTTTTCTTCTGTGATCTACTCTCTGCTCTCTGTCCGTGTCCCTGCGAGTGTGTGTGTGTGTGTGTGTGTGAGTGAGTGCGTGACTGAGTGAGAGAGAGAGTGTGTGTGTGTGTTACTGAATG
>JAQQZS010000002.1:29878312-29888933 GCA_030068045.1 Platyallabes tihoni
TTTTAGATGCATAATATCTGGTTATTTCGCGTTGATGACGTCATATGTAAATAATATGCGGCCCGTGAGACTTGAACGTGGACATAGTGCGGCTCACTGCAAAAAAAGGTTGAGAACCACTGGTCTAGTGAATGAGCTGTGACTATACTAACTTTGAGATTTCTTTAAACCCAGGCTTTTCAGAGAAGTGCAGGTGTATGGATGAACAAACTGGTGCAATACAGCATCACTGTGCAATAGCTGCAATGTACTGCGCAATGCTGCGTCTATTTTTAATCTGAACTGTGATGGAGAGAGAGAGAGAGAGAGAGAGAGAGAGAGAGAGAGAGAGAGGGAGAAGATATATTCAGGGTAGTCACTACAGAATTCAGGTTTGTGTGTGTATTGTTTTAGTTTGGTCCATTGGTTAAACGCATCACTGCTATCACTTTTTCATCTCGCTTTTTTCCATATCCTTCCACCTGTTTGCACTCATCTTTCTCATGACAATTCTCTGTCCTTTCTGTTTCCTGCCTTTTTCTTAGTTTTGTTTTGTGCAACACATCCTGTTCTTTAGCTTCGCGTCTCAGTGTCTCGTGTGCAGGTCTTTGTGTTTGGAACTTTCTGTTCCTCGTTCTCCAGCACGTCTCTTCCACTTATTGTGAGTTCCAGTCAGCCCTTGTGTTTCCATTCTCCACCCGTCTCTCGTCTTCTTCCTCTCCTCACTTCAGCTGCTTCCGTTTGTCTTTTTTTTTTTCTTTATTCGCCGTCTGTCTCTGTGATCTAGTCTGAAGCTCATAGAGAAAAAAGTTGAAGTTGAAGTGATGAATGAACACCATGTGCAAATTTTAGATTTGCTTCAAAAAGGGCAAAAAGAGCAGGCAAACATCTGCTGGTTTAAGAAAATTACAGTCAGATCCTAAGAACTATTTAGTAGAAAGAAAAGTATAATTTATCAACTTCTTGATGTTGCTTGTTCTTCTGAGTTGCTTGTTCTCTCTCTCGCTCTCTCTGTACAGTTGGTGTTAATTTTTTATGTAACTGACCCAATTAGTCTTTTTTTCCCCCTTCCAAATCGATTCCTTAGTCTATTACACATGACGCATGGAACAGAAGGTTTACGCACCAAAAGCTGTTATTTCCTCAAACGTTTGAACGTCGCTCACAGTTAAAGCCCGAACTGAGAATTGAACCGATACCCAACAGGACGTTCAGTGTCCATGCAAATGTGAGAACTGGCGTCAGCATGTAACCGAAAACAAAATACTGAAACGGTTCTTCACGCACATGCATTTACATATGTTTCCGTAAACAGTTTTACGTCTACCGCATGTAGGCTTATTGAATGCGTGGGCGTTCGGCGTGCTGATAAGCAGCGCTACAGCAGAGTAGGTGAAGGTTCGTGTCTTTGATTGACAGCCGTAGCCGTGGGTGGCTCGGGGCCCAGCTGAGCCCGTGCCCTTCAGAAAGCCCAGCTGGAGAGAGTCTTGCACAGCGAGTGAGTCTTAGAGGCAGCGGGGGCTCTTTCATGCCTGCCATTAGCCTCGGAACCACACGCAGGACCTCCTCAAAACAATACAAGTGCCATGAAACTAAAGGTTTCTTGCCTTCAGGTTTAAGGACTCTGTCTGGATTTTCTCTCTTGATAAATATTTTATCTTTTTATTATTAGGTTAATCGTGATGGGTCAGAGCTTGTTACAGTTTGTTCGTTATCTTCTAAACCTGGTTTGTATTTTTGAGGCCTTTGGGGAGCTGTAGTGTGAGAAATCAACGTCTAATGTTGTGCTAATGTTAGCTCGGGTGTTCTTTGGTTACTGCATACATAAACACTAAAATCACACCAGTGATCAGGCAAGCTGAAAGCTGAAGCAGCTTTCTGATTTAAAGTATCAAAACCAAAAAAAAAAAAATCCAGGACAAGCCAACCGGATCACTTCCTCCAAACTCACCAACACAGGGCTGTGCTTGTGGACTATACCCCTCTATACCAAGGTGATTAAAAAGAAAACTGAACTTCTTATACCGTCTTGTGTAAGTCAGTGATGTGGTGCAGCTCTTCCTCTTCTTCTGCTCTTCTCACCACAGCACACAATATTCACTTCCTGTTCTCATACACCAAAAAACTTTGCAGATTAAGCATGTGGTTTAAATCTCCACACACACTACACCACGTCTAAGACATGTTGTACATCTGATAGTGATATTAATATAGTGGGTGCGATGATAAATCCTCGATGGCATGGCTGTCAGATCTGAGCAGCAGATAGTCCTGGAATAGAGAGCGTGTGAACAGACACGTCCGTCTTCAAAAAACCGAGCTCGTAAGGCAGGGGGAATATCGAGTCATTGGTACTTCCTATGATCTGGAATAGTGAAGAAGGGAGGGTTACTGAAGTTCCTAAAACGAAGCCAACATTTACTAGAGATGCTATTTGACATTTTTTCACCACAACGTTGAAGGTACTACGATTTTCTGCCTTTTTGACTGGAATGGTGTACGAATGTATTAAGAAACCATTTATGGTGTCTGAGGCAAACCTTTTGCATTTAAGCAAGAACGTCTGGTTTACATCCTTTTATGTGTTTTGTTCTCACAGGAACTAGATTTCCACACACTCCATAATCCGACGCAAGGCATTTCTGAAGTGATGTAACAATCGCTGGCTTCAGTTTCCCCAGTCTGGTCAAACTGATTAGGCTACATGCGAGAAAAGAGGCTTAGATTTGGGCTTTCCTTTAGATACTTTTTCCCACCATCCGAGTCCAACATAAAACCAGTGAGATCCTAGGCCCCTCAGGAACCCCTTAAATCCCTGGGGTCTTCAGAAGCCTTTCCATTCCACTAGTCTTGCCGTATTGATGGTATGATCCTTCTCTGTGTTATTTCACCGATATTAAAACGAACAAACCATGAATTTACAAAAAACAATCCTAAAAGGGTGGAACTAAAAGTTCCATCTACCATTCAAGACATCTGTCTAGTATCCATCTCCATAGGGTTTCCATTTCAGAAACGGTTCAAGGTGAATGCCTTTAAAAAAGCTGAATTGTTTGCAAGCGATGAACGTCCATTCCTTTTCTATGTACCTGGACTAAAAGAGCAGAGATTTCATCAACAGGTAAACTTTAAACAAAGATTTCTTCAAGTCTGAGCAAGTTAGAAATAACAAGATAAAATGACAGACTGTCTCATGGCGGTCCTTCAACTGATGAACAAAAAGTGAAAGTTATGAAGAAAAATAAAGCATGGAAGGGCAGCAAGATCGCTGAATGGATGTAAATCATTTTGTTAACTAGTAAGGTTTAGTGGGCAGATGGTATGACTGATGCCTACTGGATCAGTAGATTCTGGAATTGATTTCTGGCTAACTCAACCTAACTCTTGGAAGCCCAGTGGCTTAGTGGTTACCACTGTTGCCTCCTAATTATTCTGGGTTCTCTGGTTTCTTCCCACAGTCCAAAGACATGCATTGTATGTGCAATTTCTAATTGGTACTGTGTGTGTTTATGCGATGTATGGCATCTCATCCATGGTTAGCATTCAGATTAAGGTTCAATTATTTGTCACATGTATCTTACACCACATATTACATATCCCAGTTATGAAGTTGAGGTCAGAGGACAGGGTGAGGCAGGATACAGTGCCACTGAATTAACGGCTCAACAGTGGCACCTTGATGGTGCTGGGGCTTGAACCCCGAAACTTCAGATCAGTAATTCTGAGCCATAACCATTTGAGCTATCCCTATCCCTGGTGCCTGGTGCAGAGTTCCCTGCTCCAGGAATGATGGGTCTGTTATTTCGGTCAATAGCATAATTTTGGCCCCACAATTGGCCACAAACTAAAAAAGGAATACATTTAGTGTAAGCTGCATATTTATTACACATCAGCTCTCTGAATAGATGTGCGTTAACCAGGACAAACGAGTAAGGATGTCATCTGAGAGAAGGAGAATCCCATTTTACCAGTGCCAAAGGAAATTCTTGATCATGTGCTAAGTAGGAAACCAAACGCCCCAGACAGCGGCAGCTTGACTTTCCCACAACTGGCTTGGACAGACTCCGCTTCCTGTGCCAGACAGGAACGAAACCGGCACCGGGGTTTCATAGCACCTCCGGCGTATCATATAAACACAGCACGAAACACCTAATTTTAGCTCTTCGAGAGAGGTGCTTCCACTAACAGCCTCATAAATAAGCTGATACGCCAGCTCAGTGAGTGAAGGTGGCCGCAGAGGGGGGTATGACAAGAAGAGAGAACGGTGTGGCATCCATTGAATGCACTGGAACTCGAGCCTCGAACCTGATGAGTTATTCCACCATGGCTCAAAAGGATAGGTCAAGAGTGGGTGAGGAGATCAACGAGGCAAGGCTTCAGACAAAGAGCGGCGGATGTTTTCCAGTGTGCACTTTAAAATGTTTAAACTCCCCCCTGTACATCTTGTAAAGTATTTGTTGGAGAAGGAAGGAACAAATATACGTGGTTTGTTCTTCACCATAAAACTTCAGTTTTATGGTGGGGGTAAAGTTAAACTACTTTGTGTGGGTAAAGTTAAACTACTGGATAAAGTTAAACCATGTCAAGCCCCGAATGTCTAAATCGAATATAACGGTGACCTGATGTCCAGGACATTGATATCACAATATATTTACTTAGTCATACTGTACATTTTATATCGTAAATCAGGCATCTTATTTTGGCATCCATATAACATATACAACTATTACTCAAAAAGTGAACATTGAGGTGAGGCGGAACGATACAACACATATATTCTAATGCATAATTCTCACAAGAATTTCAACTTAACATTTAATATTAAACCTCTCGATGTTAGATCACAAAAATACTATAGACATGATACTTAATTACAAAACTTTATTTACCTTTCGTTTTAAGGAAGAATTATATATACATGTTTTTACATTTTACGACCCTGACCCATAGTCTCACCGATAATGTCTTCACAATGTACCATGATCAGATCACTCATGCACCCTGACTTTAAATAACAACTTCTCTGCAGCAAAGGTCAGTGCTTTCCTGGGAAGGTTTCAGTGACCCAGTCTCACTGATATCGTTATACAAGTAATTTATTGTATGTCGTTTTATGTCTTCTCAACGTATAATGATCAGAGCAGTCATGCACCCTGAGCTCTCAAGTCCAAACATATCTGCAATCATTTTCAGTAGGAACTTCTATGGAAGTCACTGAGGCTTTCCTGTTTTGCTGAGAGGAGTGTTACAAGCCAGTGGGAGGGTAGAACACAAACTTTAATGATGATCACCTAAAGGATTGAAACAATGGGTCTCCTTAAGAAAGACAAAAGAGTAGAACAATGCGAACAATAGAGAGCCTCCCGTGTCCGGAACGATCCGCCTTATAAAAGACTCGTTTCGAATTCAAAGCATCGTTCTTTTCTGCTCTTCACATCCGACTCGCAGGTGGCTCTTGGTGTGTGTGTGTGGGGGGGGGGGGCATTCAGAACGACCCAGGAGGTGATGACCCTGTCGTAACCCTCGCCCTGGATAAACCACACCATGCTTCCTCTACGACACCTGTTAAGTCGTAAACTGACTTTGCTCTTAGGGTCAGGGAGAGGTCCTGCTGCAGGGTTTTTATTTTGTGTACTGACAATCTTGCTGTACCAAGCATTTGAAAAATAATGCTGCAGAACAGATCAATGGACCTCAATTTGGATAGTTATGTGAAGCATAAGTGGGTAAAGAACACATAACCTTGTCAAATCAGGGCATTTATAACATCGAGGCATTTGAATCAAACCGGGACTTGTTATGAAATTTCTGGTGAACAAAGGTGTTAAAGCAATTGACATTTACAGAAGACTTCCAGGACAGTACAGTGATGAGACCCTTATCCACAGTAAAACATTTGAACGGTACAAACATTTTAAAGAGGGCTATGTGTCCGTGAACGACGATCCCAGCCAAGGTGACTGCAGTCGAACTCGTGAACATTCGGTGAGTGGAACGACTGATCCTCAAGTTATCTGTAGATTTCAAGGAAGAGACGCATCTCCCTGTGGGAACTGTACACACAATCATTCATAAACTGCACTTACATGTTACAGGAACTTGGCTGTAAGTTACTGCCACATCCGCCGGTCACGGCGTGCGTACAAATCAATATCGCTCCTCGCTCACTGGCTGGGCGGCCTCCCCTTCTGCAGGTGGGCGAAGGAGCAGGGCCGCGGAATTAGGCACGGCTGGTAAGCCATCGTCACTAATGTTTAATGTAAAACACAGCAGGGAGTGTAACTCGGGGTCTGTTGGGAGACTGGACGTTATTACACAGTGTGAATGCGACACGCACGGGGAACGCGGAATAGCGGCTTGCAAGCGGGACAATGGAACACGCCCCAGGGACTTCAAAGACGCGAGTACACCTTTGGTCGCCACAATAAGCACAGCCGCGAGCTCACTGCCAGAGCTCCCGCAGCTTTCGTTCTCTCAATGGAGCCAGATTCTTGTGACACTGCCGCCGAGGAGGAAAAGGCCGCAAGAGGATCACCTCACGGCCCTTGTCCCCAGCCGGGGATAGCCGCCCAGTCGCCGGATGTCAGAGAGGACTCCTATCTGAGGCCAGCGTCCTCAGAGATGGCTGGGAGGGGCTGGTCCGGCGATCAGCTGAGAGCAGAATCGGCGTGAGCGGACGGAGGCAGGCGCTCCTGTCCACGCGGGCCCACGCTGCCACTCTGCCCACTGTCCACCGCTCACCAGCCGGTGTCTGAATGCCAGCGGGGCATCTGCCCACCAGATCTGCACGTGCACAATCTTCCTTCCCTACCTTTTCATTCTCCCTCCTTTAATCCTTTTCCTCCCCATTTACCTAAAAAATTACCCTTTTTTCCGCAAGACCTCGCCTCGTGTCCGTGCTTTGTGGTGCCGCCCGTCCAACATGGGTCGAACCCATTACACCCCTGTACAGTCCTGACCTCGCTCCAAGCCATTTTGAAGGAGTTGAAGGAGTTCCTGGGAGGCCAGCGTTTTAGACGTGAATCAGACAGATCAGTGAAGCAGTCTGATCACGGCTTCGGCGTACTGAAAAAGCTCTTCTTTGATGGTATCCAAGCACTAGTGAAACACTGGGATAAGTGCATTAGGGTGGCAGGCGATTATATAGAGAAATAAAGGGAGTTTTTACTCTCAGAACTGTGTTCTGTTATTCTGCGCAATCAGAAGTCCAGCTTTGACCTGAACACTCCTAATAATTAATGACCAAACACTGTTGTCACTATATAGTAATCTACACTCTGGGCTTACAAGCTAGTAATTTTAGTTTTAGTTGAATAGCACAGGTGTCGATCTCGCTGTGTGGGTGAAGAAATGTAATGTTCTCTTCTGGATCTTCCCCCACATCCAGTTCCTAATGCCATCTGTATGAGCAGTGTGGTACAACTCAACCCTCTATTATGCATTTTAAACACAAGTGGAGCACAAACCAACCTTACCCTGCACTTAAAACGTCACACAGTCAGACAAACCCCTGCCATCTGACCCCACATTACCACTCGCAACAGGAACTCTCGCACTTCTGCTTCATTAACGTGTTAGCTTCGCACAAGAAATTAGAAAGCCTACACTTTTTTTTCTTCCAAGGACGGAAAAAAAAAACGCAGCAAAAGATTACTAGGAAATGGTGCACATAAAGATTCTGGGTAATCTGTGAAAAGTTAGGAATGTTACTCAAGAGCTGGATGAGTGTGTTTCCTGAATGATCATCATCACATGAGATGGTCTATAAATAACACAGACAGAGAATGAGCAAGTGAGTGAGAGAGGGAGAGAGAGAGAGAGAGAGAGAGAGAGAACAAATGGAGGAGTAGCACAGAAGAGCAAGTCAACGTTTCCTTTTCAGTGACAAGGCTTTGAAGTACAAAACCTATTAAGATGAAAGAGCTTCCAAAAAAACAGAACAAAAACAGGAGCGAGATCAATAATTACATTTTTTTTTTCTTTTTTCGTTAACTGCAATGTCGTATGCAGTACATTAGGCTGTGAAGGCAGCACGTGTTCGTGAATAATTCTGGTGACACAAATATCCATTATGGATCAGAATGAAGGAACGAATGCTTCCTAATACGTCTTGACAGAGATTCTGTATTTCTTAAGATATCACCATCACACCCTGTCGCCGAATCTAAACAAACCCGCTTGTATGAATTTGCTAAATCTTAAGAACAAAGTAAAATTAATTCAGAGCCTTCGTCCGCCCTTGACCAAGTGTGTCCGGTTTAACCTGAACCGTATCCTAGATGAGAAGATGGGTGTCTGTCTGGGGTTATGGTGGACATCTTTGATAGGAAGTGTTGAAATGACATTGCTTCCCTTTTACTGATAGAGACGGTGCAGCCTCAAACTGGTACAACAAATTCTCGCCTGAGAATTCCCAAAATATGCATAAGCTCCGCCTACTTATGAATAAAAAAAATTATAATGACAGAAATAAATAATGAGAACAATAGCGTGCCAGGAAATCATGTTTACTGTTAACAACCGTCTCCGTTAGCACAAGATACACCTCAAAGGTTGGGACCATACACAAATTCAAAACTAGTAAACAAGTATGCATTTGAAATTCCCCAAACATCATCATAAGTTTGGAGAGTTTGTTGCTTTTGCGGCTTCAAAGCCACGCGCTCACGTGATGATGATGAACGGCTAATTCATGCTGCATTTAAATGGCCGATTTCCTCTCAACTGTTCCGGAACATCATGCCTCTGCTGCTTTCGTATCCCGAGTCGCTCAGCGATCCTGTAATCTTGAACATCTAACAAAAGGCAGGAGCCAGAAAAACAGCCTATAAAGAGAGCTATAGAAAGCAGAATGATAAAGCGGGAAGAAAAGCATGAGGAAAAGCTCGGTTACAGAAAAACTCCACTCCATGTTCAGTACGTTTATACTGAAATACTTCCATTGTGTTTTGTTGGTTGGTGCATCATTTCTGTCTTGTAACGAGGAGGTAGGAGGTCGTGCTCCGCTTTGACGGGTCAAGGTCGATGTATTGTGTGATCAGGTTTTGCTGTTCTCTGCTACAAACAATAGAGCGAGCTTTCCATCCTCACTCAGTAGCTCATTATATGAATCAGAAATAGTGGAGATGTTGATGCAAATGTTGGACTGATGCAAAATCCCAGAATGCAGTGTGGCTCGATGGTGCAGATGAGATGAGACGAGGCTTGTCTACGAGATGACGAGTGAAATGAAAGCATGAAACCAAAGCTTTGGGTCTGATCTCTTCTGAAGGACTAAAGCACCGCGGCATCACTCTCTTTAGGCAGCAATGACGTAATGGTTATCACCAGGAACATGAAGAGCATTGTGAGAAATCTAGGAAACTGCTGAGCAAAGCAGACCAACATGGTGGTGAAAGACGACTCAGATAGAGATTTTCCTATAAAATGCACCTTACATGACACTGGAGGAGGATAAGGAAGATGTTGGGAACAAACATTGGGCATCTCAGGGGTAGGATGGCGTGTATAGTAGTGAGGTTAAACACAAAGATAACCAGTTGTCCAATAAATCCAATATCAACTGTGTTTTAATTAACACCAGGAGAACTCCAGGAACTGTAGCATGCTTTAAAATATGCTTCATTGTTCAGCTCGGTTCTGAGGGTAATTGGTCTGAGGTGCGATTCTGACGACCCTGTGTTCCTGTGAACGAACTCTCACACACACGCATGATTCTTCACAAGGAAAGAAAAATGTCACCGGCGTGAAAGAAAACAAGCTTGAAACCCATCCGTCGGCGGTTCTGTTCAGCGCTTGGGATGTAGCACGAGTGTGTTAATGAGACACTTTCTGCTTCCTGGCTGAGACACAGAGTACGTGGCGGGGACGACTGACCCGGGTTCACTTCTCAGGCTCCAGACGTTTCTCTCGGCTCGGTGCTAATGATGGACGGGCTGCGTCCTGACAGGAGAGGAGCTTTAGATCAGACGGACGAACAGCACATACTGTACTCGCGCTACTGACACTGACGCATTCACACTGTAGCTGCAAGACACTAGCTGTACTGGCTGTTTTATTTAAAAAAAAAATTATAAATACTACCTATACGGCAGAGTCGCCACATAAGCAACAAAACAAGACTGTGTAATCATTGATTTCCTGGAAGTTGACATTTATTATGCACTTTTAAAAGGACAAGTCTGAGGTAAAGCTGTAAGGTTTCAGAACAGAATGGATTCTTGCTGACAAAAAAAATTATTGGAAGGGAAGAAAGACTGGTGAGTACTACTGTACATAACTGCTATAAGCAAAAACAGGAACAGATTCTCATCCGTAGTACCCTAGTATCATTCCAATAAAGATGTTCCTTTTATTCTTCTCAAAAATTATACACCAATAATTAAATTTATCACTGTCACCACCTGGTACGATATCACGATACCTCAGCGCCAACTCTGATTTATATTGCGATTCTGTTGCGAAGTATCACGTTTTTTTTAATAAATATCCTGATTCGTTATCACATTTTTTCAATTTCGTTACAATTTTGAAACCTTTAAAATAAATTATTATAACCCATAAGTTTAGTGGTTAGCACTGTCGCCTTGCACCTCCAGGGTCTGGGTTCGATTCCCCGGCCAGGCTCGATTCCCGTCTCTGT
>JAQQZS010000002.1:29931317-29942793 GCA_030068045.1 Platyallabes tihoni
GTAGATTATTTTAAAGTAGATTATTAAATCCACCACATAACTGTTCATAACATCACTTTTACTCAACATTTAGATTTCACTTAGGGTGCAGATTAAACTTCAGACAGAGATCTAAGGACTGTAGAAGACTCAGTAAATTCTGTCCAGCAGTCGATTTAAGACGCGCCCACAGTTTGATTAACGCACAGCGTCAAAGCTTGTGGTTTATAATCCAGCACAAAACTGCTCATAACTTCACTTATACTCAACATTTTGATTTAATTTATGGCGCAGGTTAAACTTGAGACAAATATCTAAGGAATGCAAATGTTGAATAAAATTCTGTCCAGTTTTGTGTGATGCTGTGACAAAATCTGTCTGAACAGACATACAGACATACAGACATACAGACAGACAGACAGACAGACAGAAAATCATTGAAAGAGTGAGTTCTGACACAATGTACAGACAAAACCTGAGATGAGCATTTTTATTTTATAAACTTCTTGAACCGCTCGATCAGAGAAACGTTCAGGGGAAGATCATCATCCTGTACGACGAGGACGAGAGGATAGCGAGCCAGGCGGCCACGACTATGTGCAAGAGGGGCTTCGAGAATCTCTTTATGCTTTCCGGAGGTGAATCATTCTATATACTGTATATATGTGTATGAGTGTATATGTGTATACATGTATATATCTCCTTAAATCTGAAGCACAAATCAAACACCTTGTATTTTATCTCCTCCCCATCTCAAAGGCTTGAAAGTGATCGCGCAAAAGTTCCCAGAAGGAATGACCACCGGCTCTTTTCCCACCACCTGTCTCATGTCTCTGACAGGACACCTGCGCCGGAAGCTCGCCGCGCTCCATCGGACACCGCAGTCAGCAGAAAACAAATGGCGTTTCACATCCGAGGACCTCAAAAAGGTCCAGCACTACCTGGAAGAGGTCCTGGTTCCCTCTAGTGAGACCAGCAGTGAGTCGTCAGGTTCAGAGTTTTATCTGAGAAATTAAAGGGGAAAAAAAAAACAGTACAAATTAAAGATTCATATTTTAGATATAGCCAATTAACAATGTGTGTGTGTCCTCTGTCTCACTCCAGGTCGTTTGAGCAGCAGGATGTCCACCAGCAGCTCTAACACGAAAGTCTCCATTGTCCGGAATAGTCGACATAACTCTGGGAGCGCCCAGTCACAGAGCAGGCGGCCCTGGAGATAACCTATCATCATCCTCATCCTCATCATCATTCATGTCCTTTTGGTCATCATCATCATCCTTACAACAGGAAACCTATCATGTAACACCCCCTTGATGTACTTGGCCTTGACGTAGCCTACAACAGCTGTAGACCTGATTGCAGTCATCACGCAATGAAAGCTTTCAGTCAGACCTTCATGGCTCATGAGATTTCCTCAAACAAAGAGCTTTTAACATTGTTATATTTTGATATACAGTGGGTACAGAAAACAACCCCCCGTTCAAAATCACATTTTGTTGCTTTTCAGTCTGAAATGAAGACACTTTTTTTTTGTTATATCCATCTAAATTTACTCAGTGCAACATTTAACATCCAAGTGAAAGATACAACACCAACATGCCAGGTACTTATTTTCACCCAGTCTTCTTTGCAGATCTGCTCAAGTGTAGTTAAATTTGATGGCTTGTAGACTGCAGGCTTCATCTCTCTCCACAGATTTTCAATTGGGTTTAGGTCTGGGCTCTGATAAGGCCATGCAAGGACATTAACTTTTTTTCTCCTTCAACCACTGTGGGGTCAGTTTTGCTGTGTGTGCTTTGGGTTATTGTCATGTTGGAAGGTAAACCTTCCTCCCATTGACAACTCTCTGGCAGAAGGCAGCAGATTTTTCATTTTGCTCCATCCAATTTTCTTTCTATCCTTATTCACGTGAACCAGAGAATCCCTATTGCACAGAAACACCCCATAACGGGATACCACCTCCATGCTTTACTATAGGAATGGTTTATTTAAATGGTGAGCTGTATTGGGTTTCCTCCAGACATATCATTTTTATGTTGTGGCTAAAAAATTTAATTTTAGTCTCATCTGATCACCGTTTTTGCAAAGCTCAGTTGTGACTGCATGGGGCCTTTCTTGAGGAGTGGCTTTTTTTTTTCTTGTAACCCTCCCATACAAGCCACATTTGTGGAGAATTTGTGATATTGTTGTCACATGATCACTATTTGTCATAGATTCCTGCAACTGCTTCAGAGTTGCTGTGGGCCTCTTGGTAGCCTCTCTGACCAGTTTCCTCCTCGCTCTTTCATCCAGTTTGCAGCGATGCCCTGATCTACAGAGGTATCAAATACTTTCAGCTTATTAATAATGCACTTTACTATGCTTCTAGGAAGTGATAAAGCTTTTTTGCACCCAACTTTATCGCTGGAAAGCCTTTGATATGGCTTTGCCACCCATAGTTGATTGTTTGCTTCAGTTGGACTGAAATGCTCCAGTTTTTCATGCTGAACTAATCAAAATGACCACAGGTCAAATGGCTTTGTGTGCCATTGAGAAGGTGATTAGCTTCACCTGATTGCGTTTACAAGTCATTTTTAGGACGGGGTGAGCCTTTTCCAAATCGAAACGATTCTGTTTTTTATCCTTTTATGTTGGTGTTATATCTTTCACTTGGAGTAAATACAGCTGGATAAAAAACAAAACTGTCTGTATTCAATTTTGGGCGGAAAAACAACACAATGTAATTATTTTATTTTCTATACCCACTGTATTTTGAGGACAGAATTGGAACAGGTCTGCCACATTTTATTCAAACAAATGCAACCTAATGTGAGTCTTTAGTGTTTTCCCAAACAGAATGCGACTCTTTTTAGCGAGTCAAGTCAGTCTGACATATTGTGTCTTATAACCAGTGATCTAATGCCAGGCATCCAATTAAGAGAAAAACACTACTTTCTAATTACAGTTTATGAAAGACTTCTTAAATCAAATGCGACTTAAAAAAAGAGTAAGCATCACTGTGGCCATGTTTCCATCGACTGAAAGGCACATCCTGTATATGTAAAAAGAAAGATGGAAATATGTCTTTTTACATGAGGTAGTAATGTAAAATAAAACCTAAAAACGTTGTCAAACCTTTTTTAAATGTTCACTAAATCGCTGTACTTGTGCATTAATTAATACCTAATAAACACCTAGAGCAATACGACTTAAATACAGAGGCTGCATCAAAAGTAACACAAACGTAGGCAAAAGGTTTTCTTTTATTAACTGATACAAATGTTCTTAACATATTTAACACAACCTCCATCACAAGTGATGCCTTTGTGCTGTCTTCAAACCCAACTTTCAAATCCTCTTTTTAAAATCTTCTTTGTTCCAGTCTCCTTCTGCGCTACAGAACGTATATGGAGACGACACCATTCACAAGAGCAATGTGAAGTTTAAAGAAGGGGAACCAGCAATGATGGCAAACCATACAATGGGAGACCACCTTAAAGATGATTCGAGAGTTGGGTTCAGCAATGCATGGCTTGTGATAGATACTATGTTGAGTACCTTTTTGTCAGTTAACAAAAAAATTATACCCACTTTTGCATTACCTTTGGTACAGCCCTTATATACAACCGTGAATGTGTGCTGATATTCAGCCTTTTTTTTTTTAACCCATCGTGGTTGAATAAATATTCCGGGTGAGGTCACTTTGCATCGCTGTAAGTTTCTGTTCTTGTGAGAAACGAAAATGAAATGAAGGAAGTTGACGTGTTTTTACTGTAACAAAGCTGTGATACAGTTATACTAACACTAGCACACGTTTTCAGTAGAAGACAGGTTCTCTTATTCACAAGTGTGAGACTGATAAACTGATTAGGTCTGCTGAGTTTGTGTCACTGTCACAGTCTGTAGAGGTGAAGCAGGAACTCTTAGTAATAACTGCAGGTAATAACCCTAAACCCAATGATGATACAGAAATGAGGTTATATCCCATTTAGTAAGCTTGGTGCAGAGCGCATGATCAGATAGTGTTAAGGGCCTTGCTGAAGGACACAACAGTGGCAACTTGGCGGTTCTGGGGCTTGAACCCCTGACCTTCAGATCAGTGACCCAGTACCATAACCATTTGTGCTACCACCACCACCCCAGATTTGCTGCTCCAGGGATATTAAGGACCATCTTCTGCGAGAGATGTATCAAAGCTCTCATCACCGCTCGAGAGTTGCCTCAAAGTGCATTAAGTTTTGAGTGATTATACACTCTATTTATTTCTTCCTTGGTCCATTCTCCAGTACTCAGCATAGCGACCACTGCTGTTGCTACTTCAAAACTGTCAAAATATACGTCTACTGTTTTCCGTTTTTCGACCCCTATAAAGATAACACCATGACAAATCAAATTGCAGAAGTTAAGCAAAAGCAGAAAGAAGATGAAGAAATGAAGAAAGGTGCAATATGTGATGTATAAGATGCTCTGTGTGGATGTAAGGTTTTCTTGCATGGCATGATCTTCTACAGTACTTCATAAATTCAGTGGTTTAGATAGGATTTACAGTAATTTAAGCATTAAGTGAAGACACCACAGTTGAATTCTCAATCCTGATTCGTCAGAAAGTGTTGTTTAATCTCCTATAAGAAATGCATTTTATTATAGATCATAGTTTTCCCATTTCTTTGTGTAAATCTTAATGGAAACCACAGCCAATTGGACAATCACCACTTTATTATTATTATTATTTTTAATGGTATGCAATTCCTCATGAGCTGAGTCGAGCTGCTGGTTTAGTACGGGTTGTTCTTGGCATGCTTCATGATGGTCATGAGAGCCAACCAGGTCTCCTGAGCAGTCGGGATGATCTGATTGGCTGGCAGGACGAATCCATATCGTCCAGTGTCTCTCAGCTCAAAGGTATAGGAGTACTTGATGCCTTGTTCGTAGGTCCAGTCAACAGTGCCACCGCTCGCTTGGTCTGAAAGGAATCATTAGATATAGCTGAGTTAAAAATAATAAACCGATCGACAAATTCAGAATTGGGTCCAACATTGGGTCCATTTTCAACTACTTTGCTGGGTTGTAGACACTAGTCCTGGCTAATAATCTGATATACACAGAAAACTCAAAGCAACATTTACAGTATAGTTACACAGCAGTGCAAAATATATGTAATTATCTGAACTACAGTACATACAGATGGTAGTGATGATGCTGCCATATCTGTACTGAGTGTTATATAGACTGCTCAGCTCCGTGATGGCCTTTCTTGCAAGCTCATGCTACATAAAAAAGAAAAGAAAATATGATCACATTCGAAAAAAAGACTATTTATTTTTTATAAGAGGAGGTTTGGAGGTCTGAAAGTCTCACCAACTCAGCCTGGTCCTTGCAGGGAGTTTTGGTGTAGCCGTACGGGTAGAGGAGCATCTGAGAATAACTGTGGATGGACACAAAGGCTTTGATGTTGCCATGAGACTTAACAAAGTCCACGATGGCCTTGACCTCAGGCTCGGAGTGAGCACTCGGTCCACGGTACGTCTCTGAGCAAGGGGTACTACTCGCACCGGGACCTGGAGAAAAGAATGGATAGGAAGATACCTTTATTGCTGGAATCTTTTGCTCACACATATGACATGGATATATACAGTATGTGTTTTCTCTTACTACCTCCAAATCCAGCATCCCAGTTCCTGTTGGGGTCGACTCCAACGCAGCTAGATCCAGGATTGGGCTTCCTCGTCTTGCGCCACATACGGTTCTGTACATACAATCATAAAGATTTGTTATATATTTTATTTTTTATCACTAAGAAAAGCCATGATCTGTTGTAAGTTTCACAGGCAATAGTTGCTTGTCTGGTTGCTTATACAAATCTTTATAAACGAAGAATTTTATGCCTTGACCTTGTGAGTGTGTGTCATCTTGTGCCATCTTTGACACTTTAAACACTCACACTCGTGTGGGTGAACTGGAATCCATCGGGATTGGTGACGATCTCCAGGAAAATGTCATACTTGTTGAGGATGTCGGTCAGCTCTGCGTCACGTCCGTAATCCGTCACGATCTAAAGTAAAAAAAAAAATGAGATTGCAATGTTAAATGCTAAGCAGTTTCCATGCTAAGTGGTTTGAAATGCTATTGAAGGTGCGTTGGTTGATGGAGCAAGAAATGGTTAGAGCGGACCTTCTTGGAGAACCAGATTCCACTAGCTTGGGTCACCCATTCTCTGGAGTGGATTCCAGTGTCGATCCAGAGGCCAGGTCGGTTAGCACCAGTGCTAAACTACAGAAGAAGAAAAAAAAACGTCTTTTATCGTAACCCATCAGTGTTGGTGTGAATTCAGCTGAACAGTAAACTTTACACCAACCAATGTGTAACAGAATTAGATGTGAAACATGCAAATCCAAATAATCCTATTCCATTAGTTCAATATTGTCAGTGGACTCACTTTCAGGATGTTTAGTGGACGTCCCTCGTAACTCTGTCCGATCACGATCTTGCTAACGAAACCAGGGTTCTCCTGCACCAACTGGTCAATGAAGCTGTTGATCTGGAATGAAGTTGAGTTTACTGTTAACATAGTGAACTTGATAATTTTCCAATAACAGCACAACCTAATGTGTTTTATTCCTCTTGTTTTTTCCCACCAAATTAATTTCCCAACATTTACTTTAATAATTTTTTAAATATATATTTTAGTTACATAGTTTAATAAACAATGAAACAACATGCGATCAATGTACAGTTACATTTAAACACTTTATTTATAACTTCACTCCTAATACTGACACTGGAGACTCCTTCCATAAATGTTAAACATCTCCTTAAAGAAAACTACATGATGGGGGTCTTTTCTATACTGCTCCCTATGAACAAATCATTACCATAGCAACGATAACATATTACAACAAGCACATGAATATAAACCTGTGATTGGCAGCCGCACTACCGACCCAGCTGGGGTACTGACCTCGTTAAGCGTGTGGTAGCTGGCGTAGTTGTAATCATCAGTGCTTCTTGACTGGAGAGACTTCGCTCTCAACATCTCACGCTGCTCTTCATCGAGAACATCCTGAAGGAGCGAGAAGGTTTTACACTGGTTTACCGAAGCACAGAATCATGAAAAACACCATAAATGAAACCGCGACTCTACCTGAAGATCCTGGATCATGATATCGTAGTAGATCTCATGGTACATCAGGAACGCCCTGATGTCCTGCAGGCTGTGGAAGGGAACACGGACATCGATGGGCAGCGACACGTCGGCGGGTTCCATCCAGAAATCCAGCTACACACACACACACACACACACACACACATACGAAGGCGTTGCAATCTTTGATATTAGACTAGTGTATACTGTTAAGCTACAAAGTTCCAGAGCTTCTAAATATTCTTTAAAAAGCTCTCGGATGTTCTGAAAATTATTTAGGATTTTTACCCCAAGCTGCTCCTTCTCATGGAGTTCCCTCAGGAGATCGAGCTGGGCCTCATTTAAGGCAGTGATCCGAAGAACCTGGTGTCTATCAGAACATAAGTCTAATCAGTCACGGCTATTATCAGTGCGTCTAGAAACTGTCCAGGAGATGTTTCTGCTCAAAGCAATCATCATGATACCTTTATCATTTTGATTTGACACATTATTAATTAGGGGCCGAAATCACCAGGGATCACCCGATACGATATTATCATGATAAGTAAGTTATCGATAATTTCGATTTGTATTGTGATTCTGTTAGTATTATGATTTTTTAAAAAATATCCCAATTCAATATTATTATTATTATTATTATTATTATTATTATTATTTAGGATTTGTTACAATGGGTGCTGTGCTGCATGTCAATGTGTGAATAGTTTAGAACAGAACCTAAAGGATTATAGAGGAATGGCAAATTTCCCCCCCAAAAAAATATAAAATATACTGTACAAATGAATAATACATAAATAAATAAATAAATAAATAAATAAAAATGTTTAGGAGTCATACACAAATTGCCACACAAATGGATCACGATAAGTATTGAATTCTAACTGAATGAAGTAACTCTATTATTAATAGCACTAAACATTTTCAGATGATTTAGACATGTATTAATACTGTAAACACTATATGAACAAAAAAACTTTTATTCTTCTTCTTATTATAGATATGTCATTAGTGACCATTATTAAATACAAAATTACCCCTCGAAGGTCTCCTTGCCAAAAACGGCCACAAACAGAGCCAGCAAAACCCAAAGTCCTCTCATTTTCCTTGCTGAAGTGCGACCTCGCAGCACGAGTGTCCTTTTATATTCCTGCACGATGACCTTGAGACTTGGACGGCACACCGGACACGCTGCTCTGTTTCCCACACCTCAAGCCAAAAAGTGACTGTGAGCTACACAGCAGATTCAGGATCAGGATTCTGTTGATTTTTGTGGTTAAATAGAACAGAAGAAAATGGTCCTGGATCAGCGATCATCATTTCTGTTTCGCTGGAAAATTTGTGCCAGCACTGAGAAGACTGCAGATGCACTTCATTATGGATTTCACTTCTTTACAAGTCTGATGCAATCATAACCGCTGTTTAACACTGTTTTTCGTGTTGTTACGTTAAAAACAGGCTTTAATTATTTACCATAAATTCCGCTTAAAGTGCTGGAACTTTTGGAACAAAACAAATTCAGAGCTATAAATATTATATAAGGAAATGTCAAAATTCCAGCAGGTAAAGTGTTGCTTAGTGTAGGGTGTTCAAGTCAAACCGGGACTTTTGATTGTTCATAATAACAGAACTCAGTTCTGAGATTAAGAACTCCTTTTATTTCTCTATATAATCTCCGGCTACACTAACGCACCTACCCCAGTGTTTCACTAGAGCTTGGACACCATCAAGGTAGAAAGTTTCCTCAGTACGCCGAAGCCATGATCGGACTGACAGCTTCAAGTTTCCAAATGCCGGCCTCCCAGGAACTCCTTTAATGGCCCAAACTTGTGGAAACTTGTGGTTTGAAGCGAGGTCAGGACTGTACGGGATTGTGACAATAACTCCCAGCTGAGCTCCTGTAACGTGTAAGTGGTGTTGGTGAATGAGTGTGTGTACAGTTCTCACAGACAGCTGCGTCTTTTCTGCAAGTTAGTAGAAATTCTGTTGCATACACACAAGAAATGTAAAAAATTCATAATTTGTTAAAGAGGTTAATAAACAGATGTGAGAGAAGATATTCAGGGGAAGAGGAGGAAAAACAAGCAACGTGGAAAAATAAGAGAGCAGGGATTATTATTATTATTATTATTATTATTATTATTAATTCATAAAGAAAAATAATGTATGATGGAGGTATTTAACATTTTGCTATAATAAATAAATGAATAAAGATATATCTGCATTTTTCTTCATAAAAAAAAGTTTATATCAAATATATAGAAACATTAAGGGGTCAGTTGTTGTCTTATTTTTTCAACCATGAAATGTTTTTTTATTATTATTTAAAAAAAAAAAACAGCATAAACAAAGCCCTATTTAAAATTACAATAAAAAACTACAGTATTAAAGGTTCTTTGGTTTGTGTCGATGTGAGATGTTCTGTCTAGAACCTTGAGCACAGAAACATGCATTTGTACCGTATACCGTAGCTATCAAGATTTAGAACGCTTTCACTTCCTGGTGTATTAGACATGATTTATCACCATTTGTTGGTAAAGATTAGGTTCATATTGGTTAAATAAGTGGTGCTGAATCCAGTATGAATGATGTATTGTTTACTTCTTGAGCCCCACAAAGCTCTGGTGCCAGAAACATGCTAACAACTAGCATTAGCTTTAGCCAGTTGTGTCGAGTGTAGCCGAATGTAGCGGAGTAAGAGTAGCACTTCTTCTTCTTCACAACTCAACTCAAGTAAAAGTATTAAGTATGATGCAGTAAAACCATTCACACTGTCCACTACCGCAGCCCAGCAATAAAGAACTGAACACACACACGACGTCACTCTAAACAAACTAAAAGCTAATTTTCACTACAGTACTCTTATTTGCACTTGTTTCCACTTTGCACCACTTCTGTCGTGTTTTATCTGTTTTCTGTCCCTTTTTGCAGGACAGATAAAGTTATTTGTCTTATCTACTGTGATAGTCTTAGTTGTTATTTAAGTTTACTTATTTTATTCATTTATTTTTTGTTAAACACTATTTTGTTCTTTTTTGTACTTATTGTTGTTTGTAAGGGGACTGAGAGTAACGTCATTTTAATTCTCTATATGTATGTATGTATGTACACGCAGCAGAATCGGCAATAAAGTTGACTTTGAGAAGTAAATTTTTGTAGATAAAATGGAAGGCAAATTCAACAATCGTGTTAATTTGCCAGATTTCAATTGATTCACTAATATCAAAAAAAAAACTTCCATAATTATTATTATTATTTTTTTTTTACAAATAAATTAAAAGAAATTGCACCACAGATGTTTAAAAAAAAAAAAAACGCAGGTTAATTTGTTGTAAAGTTTTCGAACAAACCTGCTAAAACCTGATTTCTTTTTCATGTGAGCTTCTTTTATGTCCCAGAACAGAAACAAATCTTTGCACAAATTACATTTTTATTAATTATTATTTGAAAAGCACTAAATATAAGATTTAGTCCAATATAAGATTCTCATATTTAGATTATTACTTAAAAATAACGCAGTGTGTTAATAATCACACTGCGATGGAGAAGTGAAACAGGTTTGCCAGTAATTCTGGTGACAGCGGAGTAATGGTGACCTTTTTCAGTGTTGATGCTAGAACGAGTCTGAGAAACACTCACTCTCATTCTAACCTGCCTGAACACGTGTCCCTAATTCAGTCCTGCATGATTTAACTACGGGCTCGTGCCAAAAATAATTTGGGTTCGCTTTTTCTTTCTAAAGGCACTTCTTTGGGAGTTTCCATATTTGTTATAATTTTCCATATTATGTAATAAATAAAATAGTACAGTTTTATTGTAAAAGATTCTTTATTGATTTTTCATATGGGATGTGTGCAGGTGGGAATCCCAGCAGTCACACATTACATCCTGCATCAGAGCTCTGATCCGAGCTCCGGGTTTAGTACGGGTTGTTCTTCGTGTGCTCCATGATGACCATGAGGGCCAGCCATGTCTCCTGAGCAGTCGGTACGATCTGATCTGCAGGAAGGACGAATCCATAATGCCCCTCGTCTCGCAGCTCAAAGGTGTAGGAGTACTTGATGCCCTCATCGTAGGCCCAGTCTGTGGTCACTCCACTTGCCTGATCTGAAAATAATAACGTGCAGTTTGGAAAATGTGGAGAACTGATCTACCGCACTGAGCACTAATCCCCCATACTGAGTATTAATCACCTTAGAGTACTAAACCCCTTCACTGTATCTTCAGTTAATATGGATTGTTCACTGTGCAAGCAAATCCCTGACACAGAGTATTTTTCATGGTGGAAAGCTAATCTCTAACACTGAGTATTAGTCACCGTGAAGTATTAAGACCGTACGCTGAGTATTAGTCACAGTGAAGTATTAAGACCGTACGCTG
>JAQQZS010000002.1:30003263-30015383 GCA_030068045.1 Platyallabes tihoni
TATATATATACTGTATATAAAATGTCATCTCTAAACAACAGCATAGTATGCGGGCTGAAAAAGCCGATGTGACTACTTCAAGCATATTTCACTCCTGAAACACTGAAAATACCAGTCATTCCTGCAACATCATAAAACAGAAGCCTCCTTATCCCAGCATTAACTATTAACCAAACTGAAGGGACTGCGTGAGTCTCTTTTATGAATGTGAATGAGCGTCTCTTTTATTAACATTATTGTCTCTGAGAGACTCCCAGGACATGAATTTTACACCGATAGGACACAGATCCTGCTGAGTACACAATCTCCCACCAACTGCAATCCGTTTTACTCCAAAGACTAAAAATCGATTTTGGATCCAAGCATGGTCCAATCATCCGGCTTGGAAAAAACATGACTATCCAGAGCAAGGTCATATTTGTCAGACGAGTCTCTGAATTTTCTACACATACGGTATAATAAACAGCTAAACAAATAGTTTCTGAGTGAATAGCAATGGGAAACAACCTTAAGGCATATTAATAAGGCATATTGTAGGTCATGGTGGAGAACCAATACAACCAAGTGCAACTGATTGGTTCAGATTAACTCATGCACTCAGTAACAGAAATCATTCCACCTTACAATCAAAGTGGTTTCCAGTTCATATGTGTAAATGATTCCTTGTGCTCCCAGAACCACTCTATCAAAGTCCTAGAATGTGGCACGTGCCTCTGGAAAGAAAAAAAAAATCCATAGACCTGGTGATTCAGTACATTCAAGTGGTCAGCTGATTTCAGTTTATTGCCACATAACATTGCTGAGCAACTGAAGCAACCCCAGATCATAACACTGTGTCCAGAGGCTTGTACAGTGAACACTATGCATGATGGGTGCATTACTTCATGCGCTTCCCTTCTTAAACTGAAACGCCCATCGCTCTGGAATAGGCTCAGGCTGGACTCATCAGATGAGTCTCATGACCTTTTTCCATCGCTCTATAGTCCAGTCTTGATGCTCCCTAACAAACTGAAGCATTTTTTTCTCCCTGATGAGTCTTACTAACAAGTGGTTTTCTTATGGACACAGCTTTTAAGGCAGAATGGTGGCGTAGTGGTTAGGACTGTTGCCGTGCACCTCCAGGGTGCGGGTTCTATTCCCACCTCGAAGTCTGTGCGCATGGAGTTTGCATGTTCCCCCTGTGCTTGGGTGGGCTTTCCTCAGGGTACTCCAGATTGGCGTTCACAAATTGCCCCTATGAATGGACATGTGAATGTTGACCACGGTCGTAAAATGGGAATAAATACAGTGGTAATCACCATTGGCCTCCATGGTCCCCAGTTGGACAACAGAGGTTTCTAGATGGATGGATGGACACACCCGGCTGATTAATCACAATCTTGATTGTGTGTGCATTTAAATGCTCTTAATTTCACTATTAAACACAGTTCTTCCAGATTTTCTAATGCACTGTGCAGTTTTGAACAGCGTGAAGGGAATAAAACCATAACACACAGCATGTTGATAGATGAGGCATCCAATGACACGACTCGAATCACTTAATCGGTCTTCATCAATTTGATTCTGTACACACAATACTGTACCTCCCAATTCATCCCAGGATAAGGAGTCACAGGCTTGACATGAAGTCTAACTAAATGAGAAACCTGAACTACGATAAAGTCTCTGAGGTCAAAGTATTCTCCAAGAAAACTCCCTAAAAATAGTTCATTTCATATTTTCGCTGCATGTATCTGTCGTCGGCGAGTCCGTGTCTGCTGACAGGTTGCTGAATTAGAAGTACACTCCTTACACGAAGGCTAAACGGATGACAGAATCAGGCTTGTAAAGAATCTGAGCTTGTGGACGAAAACAGAGTGAAGGGGAGCGTAGTCCCTAAAAATAACCTCGACAGGAGTGTCTGAGGGCCGGGGTTGAGGGAGAGTGAAGGAGAGCTGTGTACTTGGATGATAGAGTGGTTGAAGAGAAGGAGAGGGAAAAGAGAGGGAGAGGGAGAGAGAGGGAGTTTGTGCGTAATTAAAGGCAAAATTTAACACGGGATTCCACTCCGAGGAGGCCGAGTGGGGAATCACAGAGAGGTGGTTTGTTTGACTGCTGCAGGAGATCTTAGCAAGATGGCTAGGCATCACACACACATAAAACACACACACACACACACACACACAAAATCAAAGAATATAATACCAAAAAAAAAGCAATAATAAAATATCGCATGGAAAGCGTTCAAGTTTCCTTAGTTAAAGAGGAGCTGAAGAAGAAGTTCATATAATAAAAGACTTTGTTGTAACATTTGTTGGATCACTGTTGTAACATTACACTAAACCCTAACAGAAATGTCAGCGACAGGACGATCAGAGTGGTTGTGGCTTTGGATCCGGACGCGTCACCCCATCTGAGTGGTGCAGTGCATTCCTCAGGGCTGTTTTTCTCCTCATCTGAGCTTCTGTGAGCGCATGACTTACAGGGCGGCCTTATTTAGCGCTGGCATCACAAACAGCGCCGGGTTTGACTTTCCGTCTCGCTCCGTTGAGGAGAGAAAATGTCAAAATTCCAAAGCCGATCAGGACTTAGCTAGATTTAAAATAAAGGTTCGTATGCTTACTTGGACATACAGTATTACAGAAATCACGTTACATACATTCTTCACCGTCTTTTTAAAAACTATTGATTTTCGAGGACAAATTTCTATAAATACATTAAATTATTAATATGTTATAATATTATTAATGTGTACAATATTAGTATGAAATTATTTTGTGTAAAACCTTTCTCTATATATATCATACACAAATATATATATGTATATGAATAAACCATTCCATGTTGTTTTGTTACAGGAAAATAATCAACAACAAAGCAGTAAGATGAGTTACTGGAGTCTCCCTAAGTTTGATTATTTTCCCTTTACAGCTCATCCTGAAGTGTTTTATTACTCTTACACACCTAAATATTTATATTTATTACAACAAATTATCATCATCAAAATTATTTCCTGTTCTCACATTATAGTGACTTTAAATAGTCAGTCTTTAACCAGCCTCCCATTTCTCCCCCTTCTCAATAAATAAATAAATAAATAAATAAATAAATAACCTGGCTATACAGTACATGTAACCAAGCATCCACAAAGAAGCATAAACTCCTCTGTCCTAAAGATGTCAAAAATCTTAAATTAAACCTTAAAGATGTGGGAAGTGTTAAGGTTGTAACAAAGCACTCACTGTAAAAACTCCAACTAGATAAATGTTGAATGAATTAGTACTGTATTGTTGGACCAACGTCTTACAGTGCGTATTTGTTAAAACAACATGTACTGTACTGTGACATTGTGTTCTTGAAAACTTTGAAGACACAGACAGAATAAACTACACAAATCAAATTAATCCTTCAATTTATCTTCCCTGATATTTATTAAACATTAAATTCCAAAAGGACTGGACGAACATCTCTGAAGCCATCAGAACCATTTCTGTTGGACTTGGAGAGACATGTCCTCCTCAGATTCACTCATGCTGAGAAACAAACTCTTGTTGGCATATAGACTCTTTTTGTGTCTGACAGATTGGGAATAAAACAACTGTTTATCTTTGCTAGTTTAAAAAAAACATTTATGATATTGTAATATAAAAGAATCAGTAAGAGACTGATAAGCATCTAGTGTTACTGAGATATTTTATTGACCTGTAAACAAAACACATCAAAAATCCCTTGTTTTATGCAGATCACCGTTGTAATTTTGATTAGTTTTGGAAGAACAAAGTTTTTCTTAAGTAATGTTTATTGTTGGGGTGTTATTGTAATTTGTTTATATAGAATAATAATCACTTAATCAACCAACTACATCAATGGGCTAAAATAGGAGACAACTTAGTTATTTGAATAGATGAAAAATAGATTGGGCTAAAGTCAACCCTAGATAAATACAATTAATTGAGCACACAACCAATATTACTTGAGCTGACTTAAATATCTGAATTACAAGTTGAGTCAACTTAAGATTCTTTTGTACTGGGTACATGTTGTGTCAACTAAACAGCAATATGAAATATTTTTTTGACCAGCAGATTTGAGTAAAAAAAAAAAATAAAAACAAAAAAAAAGCTGTGCAACTCGTGCAACTTTTTATTTTTTTTTTTTACATTGAGGCAGCTTATTCATTTTTTTTTTCACAGTGCTGACACTGGAGACTCCTTCCAAAGATGTTAAGAACAAAAAACTTCTCCTTATAGAAAACAGTGGTCCAAGTCCATGTGAATGAGCTACTGCTATAAAACAATATTATGTTAAAACAAAAAAAGAAAGAAAAAGTGCATTATAATAGCTCTGTGATTGTAGCCACCCCACTATGTAGAAAACACATTAACATACTGACCAATCAGGGTTTAGAATTCATGTGAGTTCATTGTAATGTATTTTTGAACTTAGACCTTTTTTCTTGTACTGTATGTACTACTTTGTTAAAGCTGCATCAGACAAGGTAAGACAAAGGTCCATAAAAAGTGATTGACAGGAGTTAATGCAGTTAGATTGTTGCTTCTTGCATCTGAGAAATATGTAAACCTCAGAAATTCTGGGTCTAATTTGGAAATATAGATGCTTTCATAGAAGCTCATCCATGCTTTTATTTTATTAAGGCTGGACTACAGTAACACGTTATTAACCGATTTTAATGCATCACTGCATCACTTACAGTAGATTCAGGCCATAATGCTGCAGCAAGATTACTGGTTACGGCTAACAAGAGCTCATTTGTTGTTAGTGCTCTGCTTCACTAAAATATACGCAGGATTACATCTTTATTTACACTTTTGGAGCATTGCATGGTCAGTGACGCGATTATATTAAGGCCATCCTTCATCCATATTCTGTCAAGCAGGCTTCTTACTGTAATTTGGTTAAGCGCGGTCACTTACTGTAGTTGTGTGTTACTGTGCTTGTTTTAAGTTTTTTTGGGGGGCTGCGTACTGTACCTGTACAGTATTTAATGTGTTAAATGTACTTTTTAAGCATCCAACTTGAAGCACTTTATGACTGTTTCGTCTCTCAGAGTGAGTTTCTCAGGAACCTAACACCCTTACTCTCAGCAATCTATAACTTAATCATTCTATCTTCCTTCTTTTTGCAGGAAATTCACTTTCAAATAAAATCCTGTCTCTCTCAGGAACAGAATGATGTCCCCACAGCACTTGCCTCACCATGGACGCCGTGGCACTGCCTGAACTTTCCTCTGAGTAAATATTTCACTCAGCGAGCAGAAAGGAGAGCAAACATTCTGGCTGCTTTGGCTCGTCCCAGGGTCACTGTGGGTTCCGTTGCTTTTATTCGCTTTGCCCTTATCAGTGCTTCTGCTTTTTCTGCAGTAATGTTGTAACAACTCCACCATCCTCTGTTTATCCTCATGCTGATTACAATGAAAGCAAAGGAAAAGGTCAAACCAGGACACTTTTATTGACTCTTATCTGGTTACAGTCCTTTGTATAGCTGTAGTGCATTTCTTCTTCTTTCAACTAATTCTGGACTCCTAGAGTATAGGGGGGCGAAGCCTATGAATACAAATTTGCTTTCTTGTGAACTTCCTCCTACCACAATTCTATAGTATAAGTCACTTAATGTGAATAATTATTCTATCTATAGTACCACAAACAATCACACAGGCAAAGTGTGCAAGTCAAATTTATATAACTGTACCTGTTTCAGTTACAGTTACAGTTATGGATCTGGATCAACTAATCAGTTAGTTTAGATCAACTAATCTGGATCAACTAATCAGTTCACTTGGTTTTGGTGGGATCTCATCTTCCCCAGCTACTCTGATATACGGAGTACCACAAGTGTCTATTCTTGGTCTTAACCTTTTCCATTTTTTCCCCTCTCTCTCTCTACTGTTTCCTCTAGGATCCATCATTAAAACATATTGCATTCTATCCTAATGACACACACAAAATTCTGTTCTTAAGAAGTTCCTTTGGCTTGTTTGGATGCCCTTGAATTTTCTTACTTTAAATGAAAATAAACTTGAGATAGTCACAGATGGACCTGCTGACTTACTGGGTTCTCATTTCTGCGATATCATCCCCATATCCCTGTAGCGATAAAGTTTACATGTTTTTAAAGTAAGGATAACTTCAGTTCTACCTGACATATCCAGGACCCAAATGCAGAGATATTTAAAGCCCTCCCTGTCGGCACGCACTGGCAAGACTTCCATATAAAGAGTTTATTTTTTAGATTTTTTTTTATAAAGAGTTTTAAGGGTTAACAAACTTTGAGAAAGTGATCTTTGCTTTTATTTCTTCTTCACTTGTTCATCTGCCACTGTCCAAAATGCTGCTCCTAGGCTCTCGACCACATCCACTCCATTCTAGCATCTTTTCACTGGCTCCTGCTTTTGCTACAGGATCCCTTTTTAAAATGTCACTGTCAAAGTGTTTTTATGTCACTTCATAGTTGCCGAAATCCTCTGATGGGACGGAAGCTCAATAGAGATCAAGCGTTTGCGGTTATGGGGTGGAGAAAATCGAGACCAGTCTACTCCTCCACATTAGGGTTTGGTCAAAATCAGTGACCTTTACTGTATGTCTAGATTTAAAAATAGTTATTCTCAATAGCTTTTTATACCAGTTTAAGATAGTTTTTTTTGTTCTACATTTTTTGCTTGTTTTCATTTGTTTTTAAATGTGTTTTAAATGAATTTGACTTGTCTTTGGCTTTGATTTTGCATACAGTTTATAAGCAGGGAATGCTTTTTTTAACTATTCATTATCTATTTTTCTATACAAGATTATTATTATTAATATTATTATTATTATTGTTGTTATTTTTATTAGTATAATTGTTGTTGTTGTTATTATTATTATTATTATTATTATTATTATTTAGTCTTTCCTAATTTCATGGCTTGAATATTAATAAAACTTTGCTTACAGCTGAAGCATGCTGGTGGTAGCATCATTAGAATTAAGAATTAGCAATCCCCTCTGTCTGTCCACGATGAGATGTTCAAAGTGGTATTCATCCAGAACTTTATTTCAGGAGCCCCCTTGATTGCTCATGCTACTGTTTGGTTTACAGTAGGTACATTTTCTAAATGTTTAATATCGCATGGCACACAACTTAACTTCATTCAGCCTATTATGTCACCTTTTCACACCAGTAGGGTATAAAAACTTTTGCAGGTGTCGTAATACTCTTTGTCTATAATTTTGCTTATAATATTCACATTTTGAATTTCAATATATGTTATTTTTATTATTGTCTGTATTACACTAAAGACATGATATACTAACTAAATTACAAAATGTTTAAACATTTGGGGGTGAATACGTACGGCAGCTATTATACACAGTTTATATTACGTTCACTTTTCCCCAGGATAAGGACAATCTCTCACACACTGACACCCAGTTTCCTTTAATAACTCGTAATCCTCAGCTCTCACTTCCCTATATGATCATTTTGTTTTACTTCAGGAAACATTTGAAATATTATTTCCTGTAAAAAAAATAAATAAAAAAGAAACGCCTCATGCCAATCAATCTGTCATGCTTTCATAAAAAAAAGTGTTTGTGTTAGCATTATGAGGTTGCACATACCTGTGCTGTCATTCCTCATGAGCAGTGGAATTGTTTAGCTCCATTTGGCTCGTTGACACGCTCCGGTTACAAACCTATAATCATCTCTCTTCACCTGCTACTTTTCTGTTCTTGGGTGTTAGAACACTGACACAGCAGAGTTCAGCCGTGAAATCTCAACCTCAAGACGGATTTAATGGAAGATCGCAAATGGTGTAATATTATTCTTATTAACAGAAGTGTTTTTTTTAGAGTTAGATTTCCTGTTCTCACTTACATTACAGCAGCTATAAACATTCGCTCCCTCAACAGCTTCTGGAAATAATACAACAAAAAAAGTTGCCATGTGACCAAGAAATTGCAAAGCATAGACTTCCCCTCATGAATTACACTTTGCTGCGTTTTCTCTGTGCATCGCTTACCTGGGAAAGAGATGGCACCGGGATGCACTATGGGAAAAGGCAGTGTAATGTTCTGGGTAATGTTCTGCTGGGAAACTATTGGTTCTGACATTCATGTGGAAGATACAGTGACGATACAGTGGACCTTCAGCATACAAACACATTGGCTTGTGAATTATCGACTTACAAACCAAAATTTCGGCTGGATTTTGCATATCATGCAAAACAGTTATGGCATATAAGTGATCAAGCTGGTTGCGTGTACTTCCAGTTGCCCATCAAAACTTGTTTGCATCAGTGGAAAGCCAAGCGAAACAAGTTTACATATTTCTTTCGTGTTTTTTTTTTAACCTAAATTAAGGTTAACTGAGGTTTAATGTCTATTTATTTCATATTTTACTTAATTTCCATGTCTTTTCTAAATGTTTTGATTGTTTTTATATGCAAAAATATCACTATAGTCTTTGAAATTGGTAATATTGATAATATTTTTGGGTGGCTGGAACGGATTATCTGCATTTACATTATTTCCTATGGGACAATGCATTTTGCAAAATGGAATTTCACCTTAAGAACCCGTCTCCGGAATGGATTACATTTGTGTGACGGGGTACCGCTGTACTTCGACACGCACCATATTCCTAAACATTGCTACTGAAACGATGCTCCCTGATATCAGTAGACTCTTTCATCAGGATAATGCACCCTGACACACTGCACACATTGTTCAGGAACGGTTTGAGGAACAAAGAGTTAAAGGTGTTGACTCGACCTCCAAATGCTCCAGATCTCGATCCAATTAAGCACTGCATGAGAAAAACAAGTCCGATCCATGGAGGCCCCACTTTGCAAATGACAAACTTAAAGGATCTGTTACAAACAGCTTGATGTCAGATACCATGCACACCTTCAGAGGTCTAGAGGAGTCCAGGCGCAATTGGTCAAAGCTGTTTTGGTGGCACAAAAATATTAGGCAGGTGGTTTTAATGTCCAGCGCATTGAACAAAACAAGCAAACCAAAAAAAAAAAACATTTCTTGCTCTGGTCATGCTTTGGAGATGTCGAAGAAAGCAAAAGAATGACTGCAGGAGAGAAACAGCTGAGACGAAACTGTGATGAAATCATTAAGAGACATCTGACATGTTGGATTGCTGCTGGAAAATGGTTGCAGGGGGTTTGCTGTCATGCTTCAGAGATGTATTTTCCACTGAGGGGGAGTGAGGGACCTGGATCTCAGACGTGTCAGGACGTCCTCTCTTCTGGTTCTTAAGAAAAATCTGTGACATGGAAGTGTTTAATGTAACTGTAAATACACAAACTTAGCAGGAGAGGGATTCTCCCGTAAAGCCTTATTGTAATAATCTTGCAAATATAGAGTACACACATCACTGAGGCTGTAATGACACATTGACATGTAGTCTTAATGCGTTTTTAAAACTATATGTGAATGTGTGTAAAATTGGTGTCCAATTTTTATTGGTATATTTAAAATATTTGAATGCAGATTTGAAACAAAGTTGGTGACATATCTATCAGATCTATCAGATGATTGATCACAGTGGATCTGGACATCATCCTGGATGAGATTACATGCACAGACATGCACAGACATTCACCAATCATCCATAACATTACCACCACCACCAGGTGAACTGCATACCATTGTTTATCAATTATATACCAGTAAACTGGTGACAGGATGCCCAAGTCTCACCCATGCCCACGGGGACCAAACGCCAGTCAGATCCAACAGAAAAGCCAAAGCCATCAAGCCTCCAAACCTCCCAAGATCCCAGTTCGATGGAGCCTCCAAGGGACGTTCTGGACAAATAAGTCCAAATCCACGGATGCCTCATCCTGCAACCCACAGCACCCAAAGGATCCACTGCCAATATCCTGGTGCCAGACACCACAGCACACCCTGAGACGCCCTGCAGAGTCATGCCACAATGGTCCAGAGCTGCCCTAGGTAGTTTTAATGTAAGTGGTTTAAATGTTTTGGCTGATTGGTGTACACAATCAAAGTGATTGATGATGATTTTGGAGATGGGAGGAAACCCCAGAGAACCCAAAGGAAACCAATATAAGCATAAGGAGAACCTACAAATCTCTGCAAAGACAGAAACCTGAGAAGCAAAAATCATGCAGCTCTGAAGCAGTGAAATACAGAATACTGTACATATAGGAATATAAGCCTAATGAGATGTGTTAGCTATGTAATAGTACGGCTGTGGTAGGGAGTGTAGGCCAGGGGTAGCTCAGTGGTTAAGGCATTGGTTTGGAAGATCCCAGGTTCAAACCCCACAACCACCAAGTTGCCACTGTTGGGCCCTTGAGCAAGGCCCTTAACCCTCAACTGCTCAGATGTGTAATGAGATTAAAAAAAAAAAAAGTAAGTCGCTCTGGATAAGAGCGTCTGCCAAAAGCCTAAATGTAAAGAACTCCGAGGAAAACTGCACAACCATGTGGAGGACTTGTGAAAATTTCACACCCGAGATCAGGATGGATTCTCAGTTCATGTTGCAACCTGGAAACATTTTAACATTATAACTGTCGTCATCTGCTTTAAGGAGAATAACCTCATTTGTTTGCCTGCATTAAGGTGTTTTCAGTGTTTACTTCTGAGACGAGTTAAGTTTTGTTCCCTCGAAGTAAGAATAACGGTCTACTCCAAATGGTTTCTGTAGGCATGTGAGGGAGCTTGCTTGATTAAGTAAGTTGATATGCAAGGTGCTCGTCGTGGCAAGTCATAGCTGGTGTGTGTGTGTGTGTGTATGTGCGTGTGAAAGAGGGAGTGGGAGGTGCCGGTGCAGGGAGCTCTATAGGTGTGTGAGCAGCAGGAAGCCTTAGGCATGCTGTAATACCACGAAAAGGCCACAGATAATGCAAACAACAAATCATGCTCTAGAGAAAGAGTCCGTCTTTCGGCTGGATACATGGGAATACATGATGCAGTTTTGGAGTTTAATGAGCTGTACCACTGGAGGTATGTCAATCCTGATAGATTTTTTGTAAAGCCTATAGCTGGTGCGGATTATGCCTTAGTTCAGATCAGGCTGAAGAGCGTTAACGTAGCCGCGGGGGCAGGATTTGGAGTAAACAGGATGGTAGTGTCCTTATCTCTGAAGATAAAGGATGAGACAGGAAGGGTTTTTTTTTCTCCCTGAATTGGCCAGGCAAGGATTTAATATTCACTCTACACCAAATAAGTCAGGGTTAGGAGGAATACAAAGACAAGACCAGGCGCGGCATATATCACGGTTCCAGCTGAAATGTCTTGTGATGAATTCCAGAAGACGTTAACAGCGATCTGCTTCAGGCTATAGGTCTGGATTGTCAAAGTACAAATTAACATTCAACATACAGCACTTATGTAGATGGTGTAGATGTGCCGATCAAATACAAACTAGTCTAGCAGATACGATAATACTGTACAATACAGTAAGGATGGAATTTTTGAGAGGTTTGTTTAGATTTTGATCAAGGTGAGACAATTAGACTTTAATTGCATTACTTTGGCATCTCAAGGCGGATTTATCCTGGATTTTTGTTGACTGATTTTGTTTGTTTTTTCACTTTCAGTTTGTCCACTGAAAATTTGACAATAGTGTTTATATTTTTTAAATGATTAAATTGTTATTATTGTCAGTTCAAATGTACAGTAGGTTTGGAGTATATTTTAGGGCATAGGTTCAAATATTAGTCATATATCCAAATTTAAAAAACAAAACAAAATGAAATTTGAAAGGAAAAAACTTGAAAAATCACTTGATCTACTTCTAGTTGCCTATAGCATAATTTGACAGCTCTGCTTCGTTCAGAAATGTTTGGCATTTTTTTAGTTTGCTTTTCTTTCAATTTATTTAGGTTAAAACCTGGTTATGTTGCACAGTCATGATCCAATTACTGTACATGCTGTCTATATTAAATATGTAACTGCAAATCAAACACATTTCTTACAAGGGGTTAAAATTAATGATATTAAAGATTAATCGTCATCTGGTAAATTTGCATTAGAAATGTAACCAATTAAAAAAAATTGAAGGATAAAGTTTGTTTCAAGTTCAAGTTGGCTTTATTGTCACTTCAACCATATACAGTTAGTACACAGTGAAATGAAACAACGTTCCTCCAGGACCAAGGTGCTA
>JAQQZS010000002.1:30035921-30046015 GCA_030068045.1 Platyallabes tihoni
ATATATCCTGTCTTTCCACAAGCAAGTGCATGTTTAAGGTCAATGGTTTTGCAACAAAAAGTAGAGAAAAAAAATGTAGGAGATAAAGTCTTAGGCTGGGCAGATCGGATCTGCTAGGATCAGTCGTAAGAGGATGAAATCCAGAGCACGGACACGACAGTGCACAACTGTGTCCTGGGAAAATCATGGCTCATCCAGTGAGAAACGCATGTGATTTTATTTTTTATGTCACTGGAGTCAATCAGCAGAAAATCTAAATGATATACAGTGCAACCATTCCAGTGGAGGATCCCAAGCATTGGCAAATCACGCTTCATAGCCTGCAATAACGTGTCACTGATATAACTATTTCAGAAGCCTGTGTGGTTTGGGACGCAGCCTTGCACCATCATTGTTGGAATGACACTGAGAGGTGTGGTTTGGGTTTGACAAACCAAGTGCCTTTTTGCTAGTAAAACCTTCCTCAAATAACACTCTGGATATAGATGTAATATTATGTAACGTTTTCCAACTGAAAGACGAAAAAACAGAATTGCATTTTGCATATTTTTTGTGTTGTTTCATTGTTTCAAAAGTTTTATTTTGTAAGTGTCATATAGGACAGTCTGAGATCCTTTACTTAGCTTATTAAATAGCTTATTATTTTTGCAAAATATCCATGTTCTCTCATTCTGTTATTACTAAACACTGCTTTCGACGACTCAGATCAGTCTAAAGGCATAAAATATCAAATATTATTACATATACTTTATATGAATAGACCAGACATATCTACTGTATATCGAGCAGACTTTGCTTAGCTAGCCTGTGACCTAGCATGGCCACCAGGAGGCACTCTTGCAGATACCTACAGTAACTTTACAGCACAATTTATTTGTTTTGTAGTTATTTCATTATTTATTGTTTCATTTTGAATTGTACTATATGTACATTTTTCTCATGAGAGGATTTGGAGAGTCGTATAAAAGCATATTTACTTAAATAAAAGAAGAGACAAGATACCATCATGTTGAATCATATCATTTTGATTGTGTGTGCATGCATCAGTGTTTATGTTAGCGACTTAGCACAAAAAAAATGTGATTGGCTCTTTTTTTTCCCACTCAGGGGCGGGGCTTATATCACATACAGCTTGGCCTATTTATTAGGAATAGCATTTACTCTGGGGGATAAAAGTGATGAAATTTTGAGTACTGTTGAGTAATATTAACATAATAAGCCTCAGAATTTGGTGAATTGTTGATTTAGGAATTAAACACACTTTAGATGTCGATTTCTTCCTGATTATTGCACAACAAATTATTATTTTTTGTGCAATATTATTATTTTTTTTTTTAAACAAAAAATTACACTTCAGTCCTACCATGAAACACTGGACAATTCGAGACAAACCGCAAGTCAGCCATGACAGTTCCTCAGCCTCAGCTACATCACTCCAGTTTCAGCACATTCGAGCAGTTATTCTTTTTATGTGTATCTAGAGACCTAGCGAGAAAAAAACACAGACTGTATCGATGACATGTTCCGTGTTTTACCACGATGAGTGCTTGAAATGCCGTTGCGTACGCATGAGCTAGAATTTGTCCCCATATTTTGGGATAATAGTGCACACGGGTTACAATTCGTTCCCATGGTTTAAGTACTTTGTATGCACATTTGTCTATTTCTGTAGTTGATTTGACTAAATTTTGTGCACTATTTTCCAAAACAACTGAACAAACTACAAAAGAAAATATGTTTTAAGCTCTGCGCACTCTTCTGACATGCTTCGTATTCATGCCAAACTTATTTAGACACATTATCTGTTCGTTTTGAATATTCAGACTGGATTACATCTGTTCCGTGCACCAAAAAGCAGATGATGATGGACTGAGACATGGTCGTGTTGTGGGATCCTTTTGAAAAATACCATATAGGGAGAAGCCATTGGTGAATAATTCTTGGCCAGATAGAGAGAGAGAGAGAGAGAGAGAGAGAGAGAGTAATCTTGGCAGTGAGGAAGCAGAAGGCTTGAAAAGTTAGAAGGAAAAAAAAAGAAGGCTGTTATTTAGAAGCCAAGAGAGGAAAATATGGAGAAGTGGTGAGGAGTTTGTTTCCAAAAAACGGACCTGGAGTCAAAACAGATTTTCTTTCAGAAACAGGAACTCTCATCTTTGTCCCGATGCCGTAACGCGAAGCAACCGAAAGCTTCATGTTAGATATTTTTCTGCATCGCCATGACAACGCTGAAATCGAATCATTGTCAAGTTCAAATCGAACGAATTTGCCGTTAAACGAACTCACCTGCAGAAGTCAAATTCAATTCCAGGCCTGAGCGGCTACGACACACACGGCCACTGGGACAATTAGCACTGAAACGCTTTGGCATAAACCTGCTGCACACAAGACCGTGTCAAAATGTTCCTCTGCTTGAACACCATCCTCCTGGCTTTTGCGCCATCCTGACTCGCACGTACGGAGACGAGCTGTCAGAAAGTCCGCAGAGCAATCAATGGCTCCAGGTCTCCGCTGGAACAGAGGAAATATTTCACACTTCCTGTTATTGAAAAAGGGTTTTTTCACTCCTAACATTCTTAGGACAGAATTTTTCCAGGGTGTGGAGTCATGCCGAGAGGGAGAGAGCGTGGGGGGGGGGGGGGTGTTATGGGGGGTGATTGTGGGGTTGTCCAACGTGTCAGTGTTAAGTGTCATAGTGAGTACACAGTGGGTTTCTTTCTACTGAGAATTTTTGTTTTTAAAAGGGATAAAAAGCAGCTATTAAATCAGAGATGCATGAGCGTGAGTCACTCTCCCCCTAAAGAGATCCGCAATACAAAAGCGTTTATGATTCGTCTACAAATTGGATCCACAAGACGAGCTTCAGGCGTTTTTTTTCCTCTTTCTGCTTTAAGCTTTTCCATTTCTTACTGGCCGTGTGACAGGAGACACAGAAGTGGGCGTATTATTTTGTGGTCTTGCGTATGGGATGAAAGCAGGGAATTCCCATCTACATTTCCATCATCCTCTTTTACACACACACACACTCACACTCACACACACACACACACACACACACACACACACGCGCATAGGGTGTTCCTCCAGGCAGACAGCTGGCTCTCTTCCCCATCGTCCTCGAGCCGAATCCACCATCCACATCAGAGCTCCTCCGAAAATGCAAAAGCAGCTTTCTCCTGGAACCAAACTGTTTTTTCCCCTTATTAAAAAAAAAAACAAAAACAGCATGCTTTTAATAGCATACTGGAACCTGATTCCTCCAGAGACTCCATCTAGTTAGTTCACAGTGTTTACCCAGGCCAGGGCGGGAGGACCGAGGCTCTTACTTCCCACTTATCAACTGCTCTAACACACTTCATCACGTCCTCCACGCATCAAAGACGGCTAAGGGGATCCAGCTGACTGAGTGAAGTGAGATCACGCCAGTGAAGTTTATCAGAGCTGCACTGTCATGATGCTAAAATGCTGAGCTGGATGTGCTGGGTGGAATAAGAAGACTCTTAAGAAAAAATAAATAGATTGTGTAAAGTGATCTCCTTAAATAACTGGGAGCCATAAATAAAGCTATACTGTAGATCTCGTACGCAAGTACGAGTATAAAAAGGTCAAAGATTGGTCAAAGGGTGTCGATTCACTGTCTATAACCACAGCTTGGACAGTAGCACAGCTGCAAATTACAGGTTTATATTAATGTATTGGTTCCTATTGAGAGGTTGTATGGAATGAGTCTCCAGTGTCAGCGCTTTCTAACCATCGGAGGTAAAGCTGTAATGTTTGGACGTCTTCAGGACTTATGAGTCTTATGAGCGCCACCAAAGAAAGAAAAAGCAGCCAGAGAAGAACAATTTTGTTTGCAGACTTTCTACAAGGTTGTCACTATAAAGTAATTAAAATGTAATGATTAGTAAATTATTGCAGGGGAAAAAACCTTCAGTATGAGAGCTGCGTGCTTTAATATCAAAATCGAGCAACAGAATCAATCACTTGTTGGTCGATTCAAAGGGTTAGTTTTTGACTCAGAATCGGTTCACATGTAAAATGATGTTGGTTATCTTAATCCAACTATTAAATGGTTTAAAATTGTGACAAGGTACATAAGAATAAACCACATGTTTTTGCAGAAAATACAAACCACTTTCATCTTCTGCAAATACTCGTGTTTTACAAGAACATTTCTGCTTCTCCTTCCTGAGGTTTACACGAGTTGGTGCATTGTCGCCCCCTACTGGACCTACTGGACTCAATTTATTTATTAATTTATGGTGTTATTTTTTGTAATATTATGTTGTATGTACTGTATGTACAGTAGCACCTTTGTCCTGGAGGAACGTTGTTGAGTTTCACTGTGAACTGAACTCTATAAGGTTGAGATGACAATAATTGACTTGACCTGAAGTATGGAGCAGAAGATCAACAGGAAATTGCCTGATTATTACTTTGTACGAGACATGACGTTTAAACTCAATAGTCATATAACGATTAGCTTTTAATTACATTTTAAGTTTGGCCACTTTCTGATCTGTGCATGCATCAAAGTGTCATTTTGACTCATCACTTTTTCTTTTAAGTAAGATTTTAATACTTAAAACATATAAACGTTTGTTAAAGTAGCCTTTTGGTTAATCAGGAGTCAGGATCAGGAGTCTCAATGCGGTCATTGTCTTGGAGGCGAATATGGCGTCCAGAAGAACTGAATGTTAATTATCATCTGTTATTTACATTCAGAATATATTTATAGTTTATAGAAAGCTTTTAGTGCTTATTCGTTCCAGGTTGCTCGATACTCGTAGTTTGGGAAGCGCATGCAGTTTGTTAGACTGATGAATGAGCGAGCAGATATTTGAAAGCAGATTGAATTCCTCCGTTGTACAGAGGATGGAGACCAGAGGATGGAGACCAGCCGCTGTGGTTTCAGAGGATTTCACATCTTATGATCTTTCATTTTGGGTGTTTTAGGGATTTTATTTTAACTCTGAACATGGATGGAAAAGCCCCATTTTCCAGACGTTGGTTAAACACAAACACACCAGACGGGCGAATTTATTTATTTTTTTTAACTAGAAAATCCATTTTACCAGCTATTTATAAAAACAGGTTTTAAAACAATATCAATAAAAAACTGACCATTATTTAAATATGCCCTGAGGTTAATAATTTAACCGAACACCCCAGCATCTCTCCGGTCAAGCTCTGACACTGGAGACTCCTTATGGAAGACTTCACCATATCACCATGGTTTGATATCAGGCTTTACACTGAAACATCTTTCATATGTGAGCTGTTACTATGGAAACGGTAAGATATAAGTACAAGCCCAAAACGATCTGACCAATCAGAGCCCAGGATCTTATCAGCACTGTGATATAAACCGTAAATGTGTGTGATTTTCATTTCACTGTTCCAAGTTCAGAAGTAAAGTAGGTGCATACACAGATCGGCAGACATTTTTAAAGGTGTGTTTGAGTTAGCGCTAACGTCCTGCGGTAAACCCCTGCTCTCGGTTGAAGTCTGGGTGTGATTTATGAAGTGCGGTCTGATAGAGAGCGGCCTGTGCGTGAGTGCGGGTTAAATAATCTCATGAGACCGCTGCATCATGTACCGGAGCTGTCTCTGAGGAATGTGGAGTAGACGTGGGCGGTGAACTGGAAGCACCTCGTACCATGGTGTGATATTGATAATGAGTATCACTCTATGATGTACATTGAGAAGATTAAAGAATTTAAACTTAAAAAAAATAAATAATTTATGGCATGCTAATAGATTTTTGGAAAATATCAGATGTACAAACATTTCTTCCAAAATTGTGGCACAAACATAGATTTTATGATATTTTGTGTGCTTATTTTTGTGAAAGAATGGTTTTACAGTTACCATATAATAATTAAAATAGTTTATACCCAGGTGCGTAGATGAGAAATGGTTCAGTTTCACTGCTCCTTCCTTCAGATGATTTTAGGTCACATGGACATTCAACCCATAGCAACCACCTAGCAACACTATAGCAACCACCTAGCAACCCTCTAGCAACCACCTAGCAACCCTATAACAACCACCTAGCAACCTTATAGCAACCACCTAGCAACCCTATAACAACCACCTAGCAACCCTATAGCAACCACCTAGCAACCCTATAACAACCACCTAGCAACCTTATAGCAACCACCTAGCAACCCTATAGCAACCAACAAGTAACATTCTAGCAACCATCTGGAATACCATAACAACCAAACAGCGGGAATACAATAGCAACCGCTTAGTAACACTCTGGCAACACTACAGAAACCATCATAATCACATAACAAACATTCAGCAGGCTCATAGCAGCCATTTAGCATAGGGACCCTATAGTAACCACCTAGCAACCCTATAGCAACCACCTAGCAACCCTATAGCAGCCAACAAGTAACAGTCTAGTAAATATCTGGAATACCATAGCAACCACATAGTAAAACCTTATCACAGCTGGAATACATAGCAGCCCCTCAGTAATACCATAGCAACCCCATAACAACCAACATAATGGTGTAATAAACATGCTAGCATCCTCATAGCAACCCTCTAGTGACTCCAGAGCAACCAACAAGTAACATTCAAGAAACCATCCGGAATACCATAACAACCACATAGCAATTATCACAATCACATACCAAACATGTTAGCAACCCCATAGCAGCAACTTAGCAACCTAACACCCAAACTGTTTGGGATGCAATAACCACTGCGTAACAACACCTTAGCATCACCTGAAATATCATATCACCCATAAGCCAAACTATTCCTTGAGAGTTTCTTCTGGCTTCATGGCTTAATTTTTTTCATGGCTGTTCCATGATTTTTAGTCTAACTTTAAATGGTCTCCGTGCAGGTGGACTTTGAGGACGTGATCGCCGAGCCCGCAGGCACCTACAGCTTCGACGGTGTTTGGAAAGCCAGCTTCACCACCTTCACGGTCAGCAAGTACTGGTTCTACCGGCTGCTGACGGCGCTGGTGGGCATCCCGCTGTCGCTGATCTGGGGCATCTTCTTCGCCATCCTGTCCTTCCTGCACATCTGGGCCGTGGTGCCGTGCGTGAAGAGCTACCTGATCGAGATTCACTGCATCGGCCAGGTCTACTCCATCTGCGTCCACACCTTCTGCGACCCGTTATTCGAAGCCATGGGGAAGTGCTTCAGCAATGTCCGCATCACCAGCACGAAGGTGGTGTAGGAGCACAGGAAGTGAAGGAAGAGGGGGTGGGTGGGTGTGTGGGTGGGTGGGATTGGTGGGTTTTGGAGTGGGCGGAGTCTGAAGAGGAGGGGTGATTTAAAAAAAGAAAAGGAGAGAGAAAGCGGGAAAAGAAAAGGCCTTCATGTTGAAGAGGATGTCGTCAGATTTATGATTTTCCTCTCTCCATTCTGGGCTTCAATATGGATCTATTAAATATTATTAGGGATTTTATTATTTCGCAATTTTTCAGTGTTTATCACTAAAAAACAAAACAAAAAAAAGCAGCAGATTACCCTTGCATTCTTCCTGAGACGAGGCTGTGAATCTGTAGTATGTGTTTTTGTCCCTCTTTTATTCCTGCATTTATTTCATCCATCATTTTTTTTGTTTCCTCTCTCAGTTTTTGAGTCTTAATTAAACATTTAACATCTAACTGTTTTTTTTTTTCTTGTTTGTTTTTCATAATTCTTTGTGGAAATTCACTACAGTCTAGAAAGTTTCCCACCTGGAGAGTCACTATCATGGACCCGGGGCCAGGAAAAATATAATGCGTTAAAACTGTGACAAACACCAAAATACTTTACGTTTCTTTTATTTAATCTTAAAGTCTGTCTATCAAATAAATGACTTTATAAACTAAATAGAAATCACAGAGATTCAGCGGATCCTTTTTTTCCCACACCAGTTAAAAACGTTCTTATGACAGCATGTCAACAATTAAAAAAGTTTATAAACTCAATATGGATTTAAAGATCTGGCGTGACTTTTTTTTTTTTACGTTAATTGTTTAACTATGTCCTTTTCGAGCACACGATTTAGATTATTTTGCTTGCACAACTTTACTCACACTCTCAGTTTTTGTATTTTTAGTTCTTCTATTAATAACAACTCGCCTACATTTTACAACATTTTTGTTTTTCGTAGCAAAACTATGACATGGCATGAGCTCTCTCGCTATGTGTTGGATTTTACGAGGGGCGTTCAAGTGAAAGCGGGACTTTTGATCGTGCAGAATAACAGAATACAGTTATGACCAGGCCATCCAATCATGGCTACTAAGAAAACTTTCTACCTTGATGGTGTCCAAGCACTAGTGAAACACTGGGATAAGTTCATTAGTGTATCAGCGGATTATAAAGAGACATAAAGGGAGTTTTTACTCTTATATGTAACTGTGTTCTGTTATTCTGCACAATTAAAAGTCCCGCTTTTTACTTGAACGCCATTTGTACGATCATAGAAGCCAAACAAGAGTATGCATAAAGTAAATGGGTGCAATGCTTAACTTTTTTTTAACCTTTATTAAAGAAATAAACAAATGACGACATCCATTGGATTTATTAAGACAACAATTTAAACAGCGGAAATAAAATCAGATCCAAATAATGTACAGGAATTTCAAACCATGTGCATCTTATACCTTTTTTTAAAAATATATATTTTTCCTGTGACCTCTCCAGGGCTCCGTAGACTTCTTGTTTATTTTGTAGGGATTTCTTTTTGGTAATAAAAATGATAAATTGGGCATGTTCCTGCTGATTTTCGAGACTGCCCATGACACTGCATGGTGCCATTGTTGTACCACGGTCCAAACTCGAGGCAAAAACGAGCTGACTTTAGTGAAACGGTCGGCATAAGCTAATACCAGAAGACTGTACCTGCTTTCACACCGCCGCATGCAATCCTTTAACCAGCTCTTTTTTTTTTTTTTACGACAGCTTGTACGCTTAAACTAAAAACCTAAGAAGCATTTTAGCGTCTGAGCTTTTAGCATGAAGGCACTGCTTTTGCAAAACATCCACTATATGAACATGAAGTACTTATTTTGTTGTTTTTTCAGCCCTTACTCTTGTTCATTAATCTGTCAGATCAGCTGAGGTGCGCCGCAATGCATCAGGACATCGTGTGTATGTTTATGTAAAGAAAAATACAAATCATTCTGGTTGCTTTTTGATTCTGTTCACTGTCGGACTCACACACTGGCAACAAGCTGCGATCTTTCGGCCCTGTGGACTCCTGATGAAACCGGGGCGCTACATCTCTTTTTCTTCCATCAAGCTCCATTTTTATTTTTTATTTTTGGTTGATTTGTTCCGCCTTGCTGTCTACCTGCTGTCTCTGAGGACGGGAAAATGTGTGATGAAATGCGTCTCTTGGAATACGAGAAATGCATTTTTATTTTATTTTTTACATTCCTTCCCTGCTTTTTACTGTAAACATCACGCCGTGCACATTAAAAAAACAATCAAATGAAAACATGGTACATTTTGTTGTCTATCATTTAACACAATTACAGAAAAAACGCCACCTTTAATATGTTCATTATGTACAGGTGTTTAGTGATGAGTCTAATGTTCATTGGTGACTCGGTGCCTTTTCTCAATTATTATATTTTTGCGATGCCATTATTGAGCAGTACATCAAGGTAGTAATTATGGAGACATTGGAGTCCCAGACTCGCTAGCGGTTAACTGCGGGATGATAAGTGTGATACGTTGTTGGTTGATTAGCATGAAATCTAGGGTGAAATCCTACAACAGAAGGTAGCTGAATAAAGGGGTAATAAACATATTGAATATATTTTCAATATACAATAAATCTTTACTGATTGAACGTTCAATTAATCTTTAACTGTCACTGACGGATAAAGAGTTTGTAGAAACAATTAAAAGGTTAAAGCGAAAAATAATCTGCTGATCTTTAATGTAATCAGTCATATTATTATTATTATTATTATTATTTCAGGTTGAACCCCACGTACATGTCTGTCTGTCTGTGTGTCTTTCTGTACAGCAGAACTCTCTGTCTAACTCATTAATACTGTGAAATGACATTCTGTAAGGTTGAGTATCTTACGCCTTGTTTACACTAAGTTGTCCTTCTTTGGTGG